>RYFJ01000700.1:0-251078 GCA_003991445.1 Oryza meyeriana var. granulata
CATACCAGGTAACGGGGCAAGGAAGGAGGCCAGATCGGCGCAATAAAACCACCCTATTGCCAGCCCTTCAGAAAGATTTCAAGGCAAATCGATATTACGTTTTCTTCCCATCGTTCCTCAGCTTGAAGACCAGCAAACCCTCCAATCACACTGATATTACTCTTGGAAGGTTGGGCTTGACATGGAACAGGTGTCGGAAAGATGAAATGGCTCAACACCAGAAAGCACTCGCAAAGAGTAACGAATATGGAGATATGAAGGATTGAGTTGGATTTAAATGTACCAACTCCAGCCCGTAGAAATCAAGGATGCGGTGGAAGAAAAATCAGACACGGAAGACACAAGCCCCGATCAAAGAAAGAGGCGAAAAACTACCGTTTCAACCAGGCCGGGGGTTGGGCTCGAGAACTCATCCCTCGCCGACCGCCCAACGATCACTTCTTGGCTGGGCAACTTCAGCCACTCTCCAAGCTGTTCTCAGCTTCACCGAGCCACAAATCTGAGATCGGCCAAGAACTCCCTGCGCACCCGCAGGATTCGTCGCCTTCGCATGACTGGAGGTGGTGAGATTTGGGGAAAGCAAATCGGGGCTTGGAATAAACGAAGAGGATTGAAATCACCCGAGTCCAGGGTGGGAACGGCTGCTGCTAACCCTAGCCAGCGGAGGCGAAAAAAGCTAGTGCGCGAAGGTGGAAGACGAAGAATTGGCTATTTGGGAAGACGACGGAATCTTTTTTCTCTCTCCCCATCTTTTTATAGCCTGTACCGACTAGATGGGCCTAGACCTGCACAGTCGTATTGGGCCGACAAGATATGAGTTCCTACAGTAGATGCTCCATCTGGGCCGCCACAGCGCTGAGTTGAAATTATAGTGCTGGTGCTAACCCACAGAACCGATGAGGTGAACAGATATGCTCATGAAAGCTTACTGCTAAACATATATGTTTGGGTATCTGTTTTATCCACCAGGTCTCGAGGATATATCCTTAACAAGGATCACAAGCTGGTCTTTCATTTAAAATTGGGATGCAAGTATCTTTCTCGGGAACACCTGACCACGTAATGGATTTATTTTCATAAAGTGGTACTCGGCCTACATGCTGTGCCATCAGTTGCCATGAGCAAACAAACATTATTCCAAGCCGACATGACGCTGAAGAGTCTAACTTTCGAGTAGTGCACTACTCGGAGAGACTATAAATATTCATTCCCGCTGACATGATCAGAGTCTAACTTCCGGGTGGGACGCCACTTGGGAAAAACTATAAACACCCCCTTTCCAGCTGACATGACGTTGAAGAGTCCCATATACGAGTAGCATCCTACTCGGTTAAGACCTATAAAACACACATTCCGACTGACACAAGTCGAAGAGTCCATATACGAGTAGTTCCCTACTCGGCAAGACTATAAATCATATTCCGGTGACATGATACCGAAGAGTCTCATATAATATACCAGTAGTAATCTACTCGGGGAAAGACTTCCAAGTTAAAGATCTTTGACTTTATGTGTAATTGTCTCTCACAAATTTAGCACAAAAGTCGTGGCTACACCTAATAGGTGCGCCTATTCGGCGCACACTATTATAATCTACATAAAGCCCTTCATAGCCTCGTTGCCAGCTGACATGAAGCAGGACTCAGGAAACTTACTCGGACAAAGAGTACTCGGGAGCATCGCACTCGGGTAACCTTCACCGTGGAGGATGAGCACTCGCATCAGCTGTGACTCAACTATGGAGGTCTCAGGGCTACTGTGCGAGCCATGGCCCCGGGTACCTCATTACCAGCACATGGGCCACTCGGATAGAGGATGGGCCAGATCATGTAATTAGAGATAAATAGCACCCAGCAGCCTGTGCCTTGTACAATAAGGAAACATAGCCTTAGTCGGATAGGATTCTATCTCTAAGAAGAAAATCCCTTGGTCGATCCACTGGGATCCTTACCGTGTTTCACCCCTGCCCCTAGTATATAAAGGAGCAGGGCGCCCCATGAGGGCAGGCCAGATCATTGATCGCAAAACCACCTCAGAGGAATAACACCTCAACTGGACGTAGGGTATTACCTCACAACGAGGGCCTGAACCAGTATAATTCTCCTGTGTTCCTCTGCAATCCACTGAATTCTAGGTCGCCGAGTAGCCCCATAATATTATTGCCAGTGCAAAGCATCGACACATGAGCATCCCGAGTGTACCTTGGCAGACTTGTCCAGCCCCTGAGCATAGGAGATAGGCTTGTAGCCCTGAGTTCTTGTCACGCGTATCCGGAGCTGGCCCTGCATTATAAAGATATTGGATGAGTAGATCTGATGATGAAACAATCACCCGAATAAAATGTATTTTACAATATATGTAAATACGAGTTCTTCCTCTTATTGATATTAATTTCCCCGAGTAGTTGACCCCTTACGTTTAAGCACTCTGCCCGACTAATCATAGCCCCCTTAGCGTCAGAAGTTGGCTCATGGCTCTTTCCCGGACACGTGTTTTGGGTGACTTGTGTTTGTCTTTCATGGAGCAAAGTTTCACGGATCAGGATTTATGCTACTCGAGTATTTTTGCAACCATTAAGAGCAAAAACAGAAAAAATATGCAGCTTGTACACCTATTAGGCGTAAGCGGCTGCGGTATTGGCAAGGCCGAGTGAAGAAAATATTTATCAGAAAGTGACTTAGGTATTCGGTACTTGGGAGTGCGGATGCCATCCTTGCAGTTGAGCTTGTGAGCCCCCAAACATGTCATTTGTCGTTCTGATAGTCTCCAGTTGTAGGAGGTTGAAGACGCTTGTGACCGACTGCCACAATGAAGTCGTCCGACTTTGTTTGCAGTTCCCGCCTTAGTCGGGGGCCGCGTCATCGATGTCCTTCCGCTTCTTCTGTCAAGATGCCTTTTGTCATTGAGGCCTCAGCCAATATCATCAGCCGATCTGTCGCATACTTGTTCCCATGTCGAATAGAGCCTTTGATAGAGTTGGAGGCTTCTGACGTGAATTGTTGCGCACTCGCTGAACGAGGTTCTTTGACTCCTTTCGAAATGGCGATGACACCTCGTCCTGATCTTCGGGATTGATTCTTCTTCTCAGAAACCTCTTTGATGAAGTCATCAAGAGACTCGTTCTTCCTTTGATGCAACTTGATGAGGACATCCCTTCCATGGATACAACTCATTCACAACAACAACAAGGACCACTTACTCGAGCTCATGCTCATCAACTTAATTACCAGGTGAATTCATTACTAGGTTTATATGTCATTGAGAATAGTCTGTTACCTAATGTAAATGATTTAATTGTGATTAGGAATCTGGGAAAGGATGAAGGAAAGGGACTAAGTCAAGCAAGAATTCAAGATGGACTTGTTCTGGAATCAGATTCGACTACTGCACGGTACCAATTTCAAATGGGCATAACTTCCTCATACGACTCCGTTTGGATTTCTATACTTCATGGAAAGCTTATGAAGTCTATTTTCCAACGGATCCAACGTCATCTTCAAACTCCATCGGAGTCGGCCACAATCATCAAAACAATCTATATTGGTTCCTGAGTCCGAGTCAAGCGGGTGCTGCGCCATCCCCACTTGGGCCCACGGGCCATGTAACCCTAGGCGCGCACGTGGGATGCCCCTGGTCGACTTCCTATTTAGGAGCCGCCGCCTCCCTTGCTAGGACTTGGATTTCATTGAGTTTAGGTTTAGCTATTGTGTAAAGTTCTGTTCTTCAGTTGTGTTGGTCGACCACCTGTCAAGACAGTTTCGGGATCCCAACTTTGTGATTCGCCATACAATTTATGCTTCATTGATATTTGCAATATCAGATTGCCTACATCTTATTCTTGCTAGTTCTTCAATTGCTTGCAGGGATTGAACTTCGTGTTCAAGTTGATCGCACCGCTAGCGGGATCAATAACACCTCGGAGTTGGTTCAGCGATTGCTAAGGCGCAAGCGACGCCGTGCGTTTGTAGTCAGATTGCCAGGGTCATCTCCACCCACAAATCGATAGTTATCAATCTCATCGAAAGATCGGGCACCTCGACCCACTTGATGGAAATCGATAGTTATCAATCTCATCGAAAGATCGGGCACCTCGACCCCCATCACAACTGATACAGGTCATTCTCAGAAGATGGCCTCTCGTATGTTCCCTGGAAGTTGGTGATGAAACGTTCTCGGAGTTCTCCCTAGGAGCCGATTGATTGCTTTGGGAGTCCTGTTAGCCATGTCCTCGCTGAGTTGGCTAGAGCGACTGGGAGGTAGTTGCGGAGGCCATGGGCCCTGGGTACCTCATCACAAGCATATGGGCCACTTGGATAGAGGATGGGCCGAGTCTTGTAGTTAGAGATATAGTAGCACCCAGCAGACTTTAACTTGTATAATAAGGAATATACAGTCCTAGTCGGGCAAGATGTATCTCTAAGAAGGAAATCTCTTAACCATATCTGGTTGGGATTCCTACCTTGTACCCCTATCCCCCAGTATATAAGGGGAGGCAGGGCACCCCCTGAGGGTAGAAGATCATTGATCGACACATATCCTCAAAGGAATACCACCACAACTGAACGTAGAGTATTACCTCACATCAAGGGCCTAAACCAATATAAATCTCTCCCTGTTCCTTTGCAATCCACCGAGTTTCCCCTTGCCGAGTAGCCCTATAATCATATTGCCTGTGTAAAACATCGATAGTTGGCGCGCCAGGTAGGGGCTCCGGCGAGTTTCACATCTACAATCTCGATGGATCTAACTAGCGGAGTCGACGGTGACAAATTCTCCCCTGGAGAAATGATTTCCTTCGGAAGCCTCGACTTCATCGCCGACCAGATCAGCAATCTCACCTTGGCCGAAGCAGATCCAATCCAACCGGCCGAGGAACTAGCTGACGCCGCGCTAGTCGGCCCACAGGACGCCGCAATCTCCTTCACCGATCTACTGTGGCAATCCTTCATGACGCCGGGCCTCGGGACAACCCTCTCTTTCGGCGTCTAGCTTGCGCTAGGCATTGAGCCAGCCCGAGTAGGGCCAAGGAGGGGAGAGATCGTCAATCTCCCGCATGAGCTCGGCCATGCCGCGAACACACATCTCACGCGGCAGACCCGATTTCCCACGGTACAGTTTGGGCATGGCTCAGAGCCGCTCTAGATTGGATCGAGGGAGGTCGGAGTCGTTCTCACTCCGATGAACTACTCGGATTTCGACTCCAAGTCGGACAACGGTTCGAACACCAGTTCGGACTCCAGTCTGGCGAGTCTCCTTATCCTCCGTGAGATCTTCATGGCTTCAACTCCTCCACCAGAGGTACGCCGACTACAAGAGGAGCAACAAGAGGAGGCGCGCCGACTACGACAATAGGAGGAAGCCGATCACGAGGTGTCGATGTTTTACACCGGCAATATGAATATGGGGCTACTCGGCGGATGGAAACTCGGTGGATTGCAAAGGAACACAGGGAGAATTTATACTGGTTCAGGCCCTCGATGTGAGGTAATACCCTACATCCAGTTGTGGTGGTATTCCTTTGAGGATGTATGGTGGTGATTCTAGTGAACCAACTTAACCTGCCCTTAGGGGGCGCCCTGCCTCCTCTTATATACTAGGGGACTGGGTTACAAGGTAGGAGTCCCAACTGGATTACGGCCAAGGAATCTCCTCTTAGAGATATAACGCACCCAACTAGGACTGTGTTTTCCTTATCGTACAAGGCAAAGTCTGCCGAGTGTGGCTATATCCCTAATTACAAGGCTAGGCCCATCCTCTATCCGAGTGGCCCATATGCTTGTCATGAGGTACCCGGTGCCCATGGCACCCATAGTAGCCCCTGAGACCTTCATAGTTGAGTCACAGCTAATGCCGAGTGCTCATCCTCCACGATGAAATCTTCCCGAGTGCATTGCTCCGGAGTACTCTTTGTCCGAGTGAGTCTTCTTCCCGAGTCCTGCTTCATGTCAGTTGGCAGCGAGGCTATGAAGGGCTTCATGTAGATATATGAATAGTGTGCGCCGAATAGGCGCACCTATTAGGTGTAGCCCCCGACTTTGTGCTTAATTGTGAAGACAATTAAACATAAAATTAAAGATCTTTAACCTGGAAGTCTTACCCGAGTAGATTACTACTGGTATATGAGACTCTACAGTATCATGTCAACCGGAATAAACTTTATAGTCTTGCCGAGTAGGGTGCTACTCGTATATAGGACTCTTCGACTTCATATCAGTCGGAATGTGTGTTTATAGTCTTGCCGAGTAGGATGCTACTCGTATATGGGACTCTTCAGCTTCATGTCAGCTGGAATAAGGGGTTTATAGTCTTTTCCGAGTGGCATCCCACCCAGAAGTTAGACTCCTCCGCGTCATGTCAGCGGGAATGAGAAATTTATAGTCTCTCCCGAGTAGTGCACTACTCGAAAGTTAGACTCCTCCGCATCATGTCAGCGGGAATAATGTTGCTCATGGCAACTGATGGTCACGCATGTAGGCTGAGTAACACTTTATGAAAATAAATCCACGGCGTGGTCAGGTGTACCTGAGAAAGATACCTGCATCCCCAATTTTAATGAAGACCAGCTTGTGATCCTTGTAAGGATATATCGTCGAGACCTGGTGGATAAAACAGATACCCAAAAAATTATGTTTAGCAAGAAGGCTCTCGTGAAGCATATCTGTTTACCTCATCGGCTTCTGTTGGTAGCACCAGCGCTATAATTTCAGCTCAGCCTACGGGTGGCCCACATGGAGCATGCTATTGTAGGAACTTATATCTTGGTGGCTGCTACCAAATAAGCCGGCCTGAGTTGACCTACCCAGCATAGCGCTATAGCAGTAGCATCCATCGCATGCCAGGATGAGAACTCCAGCATTGGTAATTACATTCAGCCAGAAGAATCCTTGTTTGCAAGCCTTTCCGACTTATGTTCTGGATACAGCCTAGTTGCCATAAGTGCCTAAGTAGGTATGTTGTAGAATCTGCTTACCCTCCTCAGGTGTGACGCGGTACATGAGAACTCCGGATGCGCTTAGACGACGTAAGTCTTCTCTGACTTGGGTAAAGCCGAATAAGGTACCTGAACCTTGTGTTAACAAAGGGTTTGGCTGGCGACCCTCATGGGGCGTACCCTATCCAACAGAGTTATGGCCAAATAAGGTACTCGACCCTTGCATTAGCATAGGATTCGGCTGGCGACCCTCATGGGGCGTACCCGATCTGACAAAGTTGTGACCAAATAAGGTACCCGAACCTAGCATTAGCATAGGATTCGGCTAGCGACCCTCATGGGGCGTACCCTACTTAGCCGAGTAGTACACGAGCCCCGACTGGCGCTGGAGGTCGATTATATTAGCCGAATAAGGTACCCGAACCTTGCATTAGCATAGGATTCGGCTGGCGAACCTCATGGGGAGTACCTCACCCAATCGAATGATATACCACCCCCGACTAGTGCCGAAAGTCGATTGTCAGCTCACATGGAGTGTAGCCGAGGAAGACGACGTCCCAACTGGTGCAAGTACTCGGTCAGTAGCCCTCATGGAGCATTCCAAGAGTATCTTGGCAGACTAGTCCATCCCCCGAGCGTAGGAGATAGGCTCGTAGCCCTGAGTTCTTGTCACGCGTATCCGGAGCTGGCCCTGCACTATAAACATATTGGATGAGTAGCATCTGATGATGAAAACAATCACCCGAATAAAATGTATTATACAATATATGTAAATATGAGTTCTTCCTCTTATTGATATTAATTTCTCCGCGTAGTTGACCCTTTATGTTTAAGCACTCTGCCCGACTAATCATAGCCCCTGAGCATCAGGAGTTGGCTCATGGCTCTTTCCCAGACACGCCTTTTGGGTGACTTGATTTCGTCTTTCATGCAGCAAAGTTTCACAGATCAGGATTTATGCTACTCGAATACTTTTGCAATCATTTAAGAGCAAAAACAGAAAAAAGTGCAGCTTGTACACCTATTAGGTGTAAGCGGCTGCGGCATTGGCAAGGCCGAGTGAAGAATTATTTCTCAGGAAGCGACTTAGCTGTTCGGTATTTCGGAGTGGGGATGCCATCCTTGCGTTTGAGCTTGTGAGCCCCTGAGCATGTCAGTTGTTGTTCTGATAATCTTCAGTTGTTGAAGGTCGAAGACGGTTGTGACTGACTGCCACAATGAAGTCGTCTGACTTGTGTTTGTGATTCCTGGCTTTAGTCGGGACCGCGTCGTTGGTGCCCTCCCACTTCTTCTGTCAGGGTGCATTCTTGTCATCTAGGGCTTGAGCAACAGCGTCGGCTGAGTCGGTGTACTTGTTCGCCATGTCGAAGAAAGCCTTGACAGAGTTGGGAGGCTTTCGAGTGAATTTGGCGATGAACGAGGTGTCTTTGACTCCTTTTCGAAAGGCGGTGATGACGACCTCGTCCTTGATCTTCAGGATTGAATTCTTCTTTTTAGAGAACCTCTTGATGAAGTCACGAAGAGACTCATTCTTCCTTTGATGCAACTAATATAAGTTGTACTCAGAAGATGGCCTCTCGTATGTTCCCTGGAAGTTGGCGATGAAGCGTTCCCGGAGTTCTCCCCAGTAGCCGATGGATTGCCTGGGAATTCCTGTTAGCCATGTCCTCCCTGAGTCGGCTAGAGCGACTGGGAGGTAGTTAGCCATGACTTTGTGATTTCCTCCAGCTGCTTGGATCGCCAAAGTGTAAACTGTGAGCCGGGACTTGGGGTTGGTCTTGCCGTTGTATTTTTCGATTCCTGTAGGCTTGAAACCCAACGGCCAGTCGACCTGTTGTAGCTTCTGGGTAAAGGCCGGTATGCCTTCATCGTCATGAGGGCTCCGACTCTGAATATGGCAGTGAAACCGCTCGTGGTTGAGGCCGGAGCGCTCGTTCTTGTCTTCCCATTGGTGTTGCTTGTCTTCCTTTCGTTCGCGGTACCGAGCATTGATGTCTTGCTGAAGGTCACGCCGTGGTTGGCCTCGGAGCTACTAGTTGTTGTTGGGGTTGCCGAGTGGCGTTTGGCGTGACTCCGTGTGCAGCCGACTAGAGCCTAGCCCGCTCGTGCGCTTTGAGTGAGTGAACGAGACTGCTATTGGGATGCCGACCCGTTGGTCGGTATGAGGGTATCACCCGACTGTTGGTGCTGCTGACATGCAGCAGCGGTAAGCATGGCTTTTATCCTTGCGATCATCGGGGTGGCCTGGTGATCAGGCCCGAACTGGAGTGTATCCAGTAGAGCTGTAGCGGCCACGATGTTCTGTTGAGGAGTAACAAAGACGTCGTGGTCGCCGAGTCGAGTTTGGAGGATTTATTGCTGCCCAGCCCTGCATAGCTCGTCATTGCGGGCCTCGGGCTCGGCCTCCTCTTGTTGTCGCAGCCGGCGGGCCTCCTCCTCTTGTTATCGCAGCTGGCGGGCCTCCTCCTCTTGTTGCTCGCTTAGTTGGCGTGATTCCTGGGTAGGAGTAGAGCCTTTGGATGCCATGAAGATTTCTCGTGGCAGGGAGAAGCTTGCCGAACTGCTGTCCGACTTAGAGTCAGAATCCAACTAAGAGTCGTAGTCCGACTGAGAGTCGTAGTCCGAATAGTTGATGGGGCTGATAATAACTCCAACCTCCCTGGATCCGATCTCGAGCGGCTCTAGGCCGTATCCGAGTCGAATTCCAGGAGATCGGGTTTGCCATGTCAGATGTTGTCTGAAGACATCCGTGGCATTGCCGAGTCTGTACGGGAGATTGACAAGCTCCCCCCTTCCTAGCCCGACCCCGGCCGGCTCAAGGCCGAGTCTGAGTCGAACACTGAAGGGGAGGGTTGTCCCGAGACCCGGACCAGATGAAGATTGCCGTAGCATGTCGGTGATAGTTGCTGCGGCGTCGTGTGGGCCGACTGGTGTGGAGTCGGCTGGTTCCCTGGCAGATCGGATCGAGTCTGAGTTGGCCAAGGTGAGGTTGCCGAACATGTTGGCGACGAAGTCGAGGCTTCCGAATGAGATTGTATCTCTAGGGGAGAATTTGCCGCCGTCGAATCTGGTTGCTGGATCCATCGAACTTGTAGATGTAGATCTCGCCGAAGCCCCTACCTGGCGCGCCAACTGTCGATGTTTTACACTGGCAATATGAATATGGGGCTACTCAGCGGATGGAAACTCGGTGGATTGCAAAGGAACATAGGGAAATTTTATACTGGTTCAGGCCCTCGATGTGAGGTAATACCCTACGTCTAGTTGTGGTGGTATTCCTTTGAGGATGTATGGTGGTGATTCTGGTTAACCAACTCAACCTGCCCATAGGGGGCACCCTGCCTTCCCTTATATACTGGGGGACTGGGTTAAAAGGTAGGAGTTCCAACCGGATTACAGCCAAGGGATCTCCTCTTAGAGATATAACGCACCCAACTAGGACTGTGTTTTCCTTATCGTACAAGGCAAAGTCTGCCGAGTGTGGCTATATCCCTAATTACAAGGTTAGGCCCATCCTCTATCCGAGTGGCCCATATGCTTGTCATGAGGTACCCGGGGCCCATGGCACCCACACGAGGCTTGCAATGACGAGCTATGCAAGGCTAGGCGAACCGCTCAGCAGCAGATCCTCCAGATCAAAGTCAGCAACCATGACGTCTTTGTCATGCCACAACAGAACGTCGTGGCCACTGCAACCCCAATGGACATGCTCCAGCTCAGGCCTGATCACCAGGCCACCCCGACTATCGCTAAGATCAAGGCGATGATTACAGCTGCTGCCTATCGGCAGCAATAGCAGTCGGGTGACACAATTGTTCCAACTAACCGGTCAGGTTCTCCGGCAGCGGGCTCGTCTGCATCTGCACGACGCCGGGTGGCTGGCTCAAGTCAGCCACACGAGGAGTCGCATCAAACTTCACTCGGCAACACCAACAACTACAACCGGCGCCATCACCAACACGATCGCCGGCCTAACCAAGGCCTCTGAGTACGCCTACATCGCGACCTCCGCCACACCATCAACGCCTAGCGCCATGAATGCGAAGAGGATGAGCGCCGTCGACTGGAGGACGAAAATGAGCGTTTCGGCCTTCACAACGAGCGGTTAAACCGCCGTAATCGGAGCCGAAGCCCTCACGAAGACGAAGGCGTTCCAGCTTTCACCCACGAGCTCCAGGACGTCGACTGGCCGTCGGGCTTCAAGCCTACGGGGATCGAGAAATACGATGACAAAACCAACCCTGAGTCCTGGCTCACCGTATACACCCTAGCAATTCGAGCAGCCGGGGGTGAACACAAAGCCATGGCTAACTACCTCCCAGTCACATTAGCCAACTTGGCGAGGACATGGCTAACCGGGCTCCCAAGGCAGTCGATCGGTTCCTGGGGAGAACACAGGGAGCGGTTCATCGCTAACTTTCAAGGGACCTACGAGAGGCCGTCTTCAGAACATGATCTATATCAGCTGCACCAGAAGAAGAACGAGTCTCTACGGGAATTCATCAAGAGGTTTTCCGAGAAGTGCAATCAGATCCCAATGATCAGGGACGAGGCCGTCATCGCCGCCTTCCGCAAAGGAGATCATCAAGTTCACCCGCGTAGATCATCCAGATCGGGTTTCGCACCCGGGACGCTACCCACTCGTCCTGGACCTGGTCGTCAAGAACATCAAATTGAAGAAGGTCCTCATAGACGGAGGCAGCGCGCTCAACATCCTCTTCGCCAAGACTCTGGATGAGATGAAGATTCCTTGTTCAGATCTGCGGCCGAGTACAGTGCCCTTCCACGGGATCTGCCTTTTTTGCTGGTCACCTTGGCACGCGGGATAACTTCTGCATGGAGAATATCTTCTTCGAGGTCGCCGACTTTGAGACTGCGTATCACGCAATACTCAGAAGACCGGCGCTCGCCAAATTTATGGCGATACCGCACTATACCTACATGGTGCTTAAAATGCCAGGGCCAGCAGGAGTCCTCTCCCTCCGCAGCGATATCAAGTAAGCCTTCACCTGCGACAAGGAGAGTTGCAAATTGGCTCAATCACAAGAGGCGGCAGTCAGGCGTAACAACATTCGGCAAGCCGTCACAACGGAAGTCGAGCAAGACCAAGTTCCGGCAAAAAGGGCAGCAAAGTTGGGAATTTCAGCGGACTCTGACACGAAGAAGATCCCCCTGGACCCTTTCGACCCTTCCAAGACTGCTCTAGTCGGGACCGGACTTGACCCCAAATAGGAAGACGAGCTCATCACCTTCCTCCAAGCCAACAAAGACATCTTCGTGTGGAAACTGTCCGACATACTGGGCGTACCAAGGGAGGTGATCGAGCACACCCTAAACATCAAGACAGATGCCAAACCAATCAAACAACGGCTACGGCGCTTCGCACAAGACCGTAAAGATGCTATTCGGGAGGAGATAATCAAGCTCCTCGCAGTTGGGTTCATCAAAGAGGTCTTTCACCCGGATTGGCTGGCAAACCCAGTTCTAGTCCAGAAGAAAAATAGTAAATGGCACATGTGCGTCGACTACACCGATCTCAACAAGGTGTGCCCCAAGGATCCATTTGGTTTTCCCAAGATAGATCAGGTGGTGGATTCAACTGTGGGGTGAAAACTTCTCAGCTTTCTCGACTGCTACTCGGGATACATCAAATCAGCCTGAAGGAGGAGGACTGCCTAAAGACGTCTTTCATCACGCCGTTTGGAGCGTACTGCTACATCACTATGCCGTTCGGTTTGAAAAACGCTGGAGCAACGTATCAACATGCAATTCAACGGTGTCTTCACACTCAGATCGGGCGCAACATGGAAGCCTACGTCAATGACGTGGTGATCAAGACCAAGTCCAAAGAAGACCTCATCGCTGACCTGGAAGAAACCTTTCAAAATCTTTAAAAATTCAAGATGAAGTTGAACCCGGAAAAGTGCGCCTTTGGTGTGCAATCCAGCAAGCTACTCGGCTTCATCGTCTCGCATCGCGGCATCGAGGCCAACCCGGAGAAAGTCAATGCAATCATGCACATGGCACCCCCGACTAACCAGAAGGATGTCCAGAAGCTGACAGGCTACATGGTGGCACTTAGCCGGTTTATTTCCCGATTGGGAGAACGGGGCATGCCATTTTTCGAGCTATTAAAGAAGGCGGACAATTTCCAATGGACTCCGGAAGCCCAGCAAGCCTTCGAAGACTTCAAGCAATTCCTCACATCCCCACCCGTGTTGGCATCTCCCATGCCCCAAGAACTGCTAATGCTATATCTGGCGACAACTACTCAGGTAGTCAGCACGGTGCTGGTGGTCGAGCGATCCAAACAGGGTCATATCCAAAAAGTTCAACGGCTAGTCTACTTTGTTAGCGAGGTCCTTGCTGACTCGAAGATGAGATATCCGCAGGTCCAGAAGCTGCTCTATGGCCTACTCATCATTGTCCGGAAGGTGGTGCACTATTTCCAAGCACATCAAGTCATGCTGGTCACATCGTTCCCACTCGGGGACGTCCTACATAACCGCGAGGCCACCGGCCGAATCGCTAAATGGGCGCTCGAGTTGATGGCGTTTGACATCACCTTTCAGCCAAGGACACTATCAAATCACAATCTCTAGCCGACTTCATGGCCGAGTGGACGGAAGTTCAGATGCCTACATCAACAGCGAAGCTTGAGTACTGGACAATGTACTTTGATGGTTCTCTACGGATCGGTGGCACAGAGGCTGGCATCGTATTTACGTCCCCCACCGGCGAAAAACTCAAGTACGTTCTACAAATCCACTTCCCGGCTTCCCACAACGTCGCCGAGTACGAGGCACTCATCAACGGGCTCCGCATTGCTATATCACTCGGCATCCGTCAACTGGTTGTGCGTGGAGACTCTCAACTCGTGGTAAACCAAGTCATGAAAGACTGGACTTGTCTCGACAACACCATGGCGACATATTGTCAGGAGGTCTGCAAGCTGGAAAACAAGTTCGACGGGCTGGAGATAACACATGTCCTATGACAATACAACGATGCGGCAGACGAATTGGCAAATATGGGATCCAAGCAAGAGGCGGTCCCGACAGGGATCTTTATCGAGCAACTTATGGAGCCATCAGTCAAGAAGAAATCGGCGCCGGAGCAGTCGAGAGGCGAACCTACCCTGGCAACAGACGAGGTGCTGCACATATGTCAAGACTGGCGGACTCCTGTTCTCAAATTCCTCCTAGAGGACGAACTCCCAGAAGATCGCAGTCAAGCTGAACAAATCAAACGTCGAAGCAAGAGTTTCCTAGTCATCGGAGAAGACCTGTACCGAAGAAGTGCATCCTGTGTCCTCATGCGTTGCGTCACCAGCGAGGAGGGTAAGCAGATTCTGCAGTCGATCCACTCGAGCATATGTGGCAACCACGCCGCATCCAGGACGTTAGTCGGAAAGGCTTACCGGCAGGGATTTTTCTGGCCTCCTCCTCTTGTTGCTTGTGTAGTCGGCGCACCTCCTATGGAGGAGTTGAGGCCATGAAGATTTCACGGGGTAGAAGGAGGCTTGCCAAGCTGCTGTCCAAACTGGTGTTCGAACCGCTGTCCGACTTGGAGTCGGAATCCGAGTAATTAATCAGAGTAAGGACGACTCCGACCTCCTTAGATCCAATCTGGAGCGGTTGTGGGCCATGTCCAAACTGAATCGTAGGGGATCGGGTCTGCCGCATGGGATGTAGATCCGTGGTGTTGCCGAGTCTTGTCGATGCTTTGCACCGGCAATAAAACTATGGGGTTACTCGGCGAGGGTGAATTCGGTGGATTGCATAGGAACACAAGAGAATTATACTGGTTCAGGCCCTCAGGATGAGGTAATACCCTACGTCCAGTTGAGGTGTTATTCCTCTGAGGTGTTTATAGATCAATGATCTGGTAGCTCTTGTTCTGCTTGCCCTGAGGGGCGCCCTGCCTCCCTTTATATACTAGGGGACAGGGGTACATGATAAGGATCCCAGTCGGATACGACCAAGGGATTTCCTTCTTAGAGATAGAATCCTATCCGACTAAGACTATGTTTCCTTATTATCCAAGGTACAGTCTGCCGGGTGCTATCTTATCTCTAATTACATGATCCGGCCCATCCTCTATCCGAGTGGCCCATGTATTGGTAATGAGGTACCCGGGGCCTATGGCCTCCACAGTAGCCCCTGAGACCATCATAGCTGAGTCACAGCTAATGCCGAGTGCTCATCCTCCTCAGTGAATGTGGCCCGAGTGCGATGCGCCCGAGTACTCTTTGTCCGAGTAAGTTTTCTCCCGAGTCCTGCTTCATGTCAGCTGGCAGCGAGGCTATGAAGGGCTTCATGTAGATATATAAATAGTGTGCGCCGAATAGGCGCACCTATTAGGTGTAGCCCCCGACTTTGTGCTTAATTGTGAAGACAATTAAACATAAAGTCAAAGATCTTTAACCTGGAAGTCTATCCCGAGTAGATTACTACTGGTATATGAGACTCTTTGGTATCATGTCAACCGGAATAAATTTTATAGTCTTGCCGAGTAGGAGACTACTCGTACATAGGACTCTTCGACTTCATGTCAGTTGGAATATATGTTTATAGGCTTGCCGAGTAGGATGCTACTCGTATATGGGACTCTTCAGCGTCATGTCAGCTGAAAAAAAGGGGTTTATAGTCTTTTCCGAGTGGCGTCCCACTCAAAAGTTAGACTCCTCCGCATCATGTCAGCGGGAAAAGATATTTATAGTCTCTCCCGAGTAGTGCACTACTTGAAAGTTAGACTCTTCAGCGTCATGTCGGCTGGAATAATGTTGCTCATGACAACTGGTGGCCACGCATGTAGGCCGAGTTCCACTCAATGAAAATAAATCCATGGTGTGATTAGGTGTTCTCGAGAAAGATACCTGCGTCTCCAATTTTAATGAAGACCAGCTTGCGATCCTTATAAGGATATATCCTCGAGACCTGGCAGAAAAAACAGATATCCAAACATATATGTTCAGCAATAAGGCTCTCATGAAGCATATCTGTTTACCTCATCGGCTCCTGTTGGTAGCACCAGCGCTATAATTTCAACTCAGCCTGCAGGCGGCCCACATGGAGCATGCTACTGTAGGAACTCATATCTTGGTGCCCTAGTGCGGACTGTGTAGGCCCAAGCCCAATTAGTCAGCATCGGTTATAAAAAGTCGGGGAGAGAGAGAAAAAGATTCCGTCGTCTTCCCTAAATCAGCCAATCTCTTCATCTTCCACCTTCGCGCCCAACTTTTTGCCTCCCGCCCGGCTAGGGTTAGCTGCTGCTATTCCCCACCCGAACTCGGGCGATTTCGATCCTCCCCGTTCGCTCCAAGCCCCTGATTTGCTTTTCCCCAAATCTCATCACCTCCAGTCATGCCAAAGGCTTCGGATCTTGCGGGGGCACCGGGAAGTTCTTGGCCAGTGTCGGATTGCGGCTCGGTGAAGCTGAAGCGGCTGGAGAGTGTACTGAAGTTGCCCAGCCAAGAGGTGATTCGCTGGCGGCCGGCTAGGGATGAGTCGAGCCCGGATCCCCGACCCGGAGAAATGGTAGTCTTTGCCTCTTTTTTTGATCGAGGCTTGTGTCTCCCGTCTTCTGATTTCTTCCGCCGCATTCTCGACTTTTACGAGCTGGAGTTGGTGCATCTGAACCCGAACTCCATTCTTCAGATCTCTATTTTTGTCACTCTGTGTGAGTGCTATTTGGGTGTGGAACCTCATTTCTTCTTCTTCAGGCATCTGTTCCACGTTAAGCCTCAGCCCTCCAAATCTAACATCAGTGTAATCGGGGGGGCTGGTCTTCAATTGAGGAGTGATAGGAAGAAGTCGTATCTCGATCTTCCCTTGAAATCCTCCTTGAAAGGCTGGCACAAGGAGTGGTTCTATTGCGCAAATCTGGCACCCTCCTTGCGGCCATTTACCGGCTTGCCGCCGGCGTTTTCGCCGAATTGGTCGGCGAACCCGACCTATGAGGAGATGGGTCAAGTGCACCTGCTGTTGGCGAAGCTAGATAACTTCAAGAAGGCCGGCTTGACTGGTCCCTGGGTAGCCAGGCGGTTCCTGACCCGGCGCTTCCAGCCCCTGAAGCTGAGGAGCGCGTTTCGCTGCTGGGACTACCAGGGAAAAAAATGACCTGACCGAGTTAGTCGGGATCGGCCCGACGAGCAGAAGGTGATGGAGACGTTGTTCGGATACTTCTCCAGCGGGGTAATTGAAACCGAGGACAAGAAGAGACGCATTGCATCTTTTAGGCACAACCGGCCCCGGACCGAGGTAACATCTGTCTTCCCTTCGTATCGTATGCCTGCGGGCTCAAATATCTGAGTTTCCGACAGCATATGATGTATCTTGTGGATCTTCTTGTAGTGGTGCGTGGAATTTGATGAGGACTCCCGTCCATTATCGGTCGTCGCGTCGAAGAAGAGGCCAAGAAGTCCCTCCGCCGCCCAACCCGACTCCAAGAGAGCGGGAAAGACACCGATTTTATATCGGGGCGAGGGGGCCATGACGGCGTGCGCCGTGAGCGGAAGCTTGAAAGTAAAGGACGCCGCTGCCGCGACACCCATTCGATCGAGCCCCAGGTTGAGACCTGTGAACTGGGGCCCGACGCTGTCGAGTCCGGTCGTAGCGCCGGCGAGGGGCCGGCAGGAGCAAACGCCGACGGGGGCGGAGGCGCCCGAGCCGACCATACCGGAGTCGAGGCCGACTCAGGTTGCCGCGCCACCGCTGACTGTGACGCCGACCAGGCCGACTGCCAGAGCCAGCGCTCCGCCGGGGAGCAGGTCGCCCGGCAAGAAGCTGAAGTTCTCCAAGAGGTACGCTGCTCCGGGTCTTCTGGGGTCTTTGCGCGTTTGAATTAATGTCTTGATGTCTTGTTTCATCGTGCAGGAGGCGGGCCGATATCGATCTCAAGGAAATCGATCCGACCACTCCACTTGATGAGCCTGCCCTAGCTGAGCCAGCAGCTGCGAACACGCCTGTTGAGCCGGCGGCTAACCCGGTCGCTGAGACTGAGGTGGCCCCAACTACAGGGCCGCTGTCGCCGCCCGACTGAGAGGCGGCCGCTGAGGCTGAGGCCCCAGCTCCCGAGGTGCCGCTCGTTGCGGAAGCCGCGGGCGAAGCCCCTGAGCCTGTCCCGGAGGTCGCGGGGGATGATGGCGCTGAGGCCTAGGACCCCATCGCCGTTGTGGTCGTCGCCGTCGTCGTCACTGTTGCCGTCGCCGCCAGAGATCCCACGCCTGCCTCGGATCGAAGCTCCTCCACGTGTGATGCCCCGGACCTTCACATGGACAACACGCGATGGTACTGTAAAAAGCTTCAGGCTCGATGAAGTCGTTGCAAGGAGAGAGCGCGAGAGCCTGCTTCGCGCCGCCATCGGCAAGTCACAGGGGGTCACGGTATGAGTCTTGCAGTAAAGCTCTGGTAATCTTCGTGTTCCGATGTCTGACTCCGTCCTTGATTCGTCTCTCATCCTGAGCAGAAACTTGTCGACCGCAATGAGGCGATGACGGAGATCTTGGTCGAGGTAGCTCCCCACCTCGCAGAGTTGGAACAGCTCCGGGCCTTAAAGGCCGAGATGGAGGAGCGTCATGCGGGGAGGGAGGCCTGGCTGAAGAGTGGCGTCGATCAGCTCAGGGCGGAGACATGGGCCCTAGCCGGGAAGGTCAGAGGTAAAATCCTCAAGTATATCTTCCCGACTGAGCCGTTGGTGTCTTGATCCAGCTGCGTTGTTCCCGACTGCCCAGTTGCGTCATGACTGCACGGTTGAGCTCTTGGCTAATCTGTGGTGCAGACCTCGAAGCGGAGTTAAAGACCCGAACGGAGAGGGAATCGCAACTGAAGGAGGCCGAAGAAGCCAAGGCCGAGCTTGAGAAGGTCAAGGCCGACCTGACAAAGGCCAACACCGAGCTTGATCGGGAGAAGTCCGAGTTGGAGGACGCCGTTGTCAAGCTCGGTAAGGAGAAGGCTGAACTGGAGAAGACCGTGGCCGGGTGGGAGGCTGACTACGAAAGTAAGTCCTCAACCTGACTGTGATCTTGGCCAATCCATTAGTTATCCTGTGTGTAGCCGATTTTGACAAGCTTACTTGCCGGCTGATCTGGGCAGACATGAGAACCAATGTCCGGGCCCAGTATTAGTTCTACACGGAGGAGATAAGGTTGATCAGGAGTACACGGGGGGCCCTTGTCGGGTCCGTGAAAGGGCTCCTTGACCTTATGTTAACGCCAAAATTTGGCACGGGTCTTTAGCAGATTCGGTTAAGAGAAAATCACAGATGACCGGTGAAGATTGATCCAGAAGAGACCGAGTTTGGGAAGAGACCGTGAAGACCACAGTATGGCAGTAAATTACCTTATCTATTAATTAGGTAGTTTTGATAATTTTTAGGAAACCTGATCTCGTATCCTATCAGGGCTTGTTAGTTTTCCGTTTATAGATAGGAAAGTATGTACCGTGTCCTATAAGGACTTCTGTAACTCAGGGTATATATACGTACGCCCAGGCACCTTGTAAACTATCACAATGATCAATTAAACTTTGGCGCATCGCCACCCTTTCGACGGGTTCTTGCTTCTCGAGCGGGGCTGCATCGGTTAGGTCTGAACTCCTGCGAGAGGGTAAGACTCGTCACCCCTTACCCAGGTGTATCTGCCCTATCTACGGCTGCATCGGTTCGGTCCGACCTCTTAGGCTGATCAGGTATACCACATCACGCGTGCGTAGATCTTATCAGTTTACTGGGGGCGATTTATCATCAGTTCGTGCTGCATCGGTTGGGTCCGACCTACTAAACTATCAGCGATAAATCGTTCCTGCTAGGTTGATGGTTTTTGCGCAAGCGTCTTATCGGAATGTATAGCCAGTAAGTTATCTTATTACATCACAGTTGCATTAGGTCTATCGGCTTGTTGAGGTTCCTTTACTATTATCGATCTATGCTGCATCAGTTAGGTCTGAACTACTAGATCGATAATAATAGATTTATCCTTGTCGAGCCGATCGGTGTATATGCGATGTTCTATCGGAGCGCTTAGCCGATAGGTTATCTTTTTATAAAGCCGACTGTATTATCCTTACTGTTTGTCATCTATATTATCATCGGTTTTCTAGCCGATGCACATGTGTTTCCTCGGCAGTCGGCTGGCTTACTGTTTTGCTTATCTATTTTATCATCGGCTTCTAGCCGATGCACATGTTATACTGACAGCTTATCCATTTGTTTATAGCGCTATCGGTTTCCTAGCCGATACACAGGTGCTATCGGCTATTGGCTACGAGGAGTCTATATCAGCCCGTATCAGCCGATAGCCGATGTGCAGTTGCTGCTGACCCGGGCACGAGCACAATCGAGGACCCGGGAGCGAGAACCCGAGCACGAGACCCGGGCGTGAGTACAGGCGAGGGCCCGGGCACGAGCATAGCGGCGATCGGCTGGAAGGAATCCGTATCGACTTACTGGCCGATTGGATCAGTAATCAAATTTCTTCATCTCCTTGTCAATTGCGGGGTCAAATTGACTGGCACGCCTACGAACCTCAAATATTTTAGGACCTGCACTGGAGCTAAGCAAATCTCCCAGGCCTTCGCGTGTCTTTAGGCGCCGAACCAGATCGTCAGCAAGCTTTTGGCACACCCGGCGATTTTCGGCGTCAACACGTTTTTGGCACGCCTGGTGGGACACAGAACTTCGACATGGCTGGAAAAGAGGTCAGCAAAGATGATACAATCCCAGTTACAATGGAAGACTTGACCGAAGAACAGAGACAACAAGTGGAGCAGAACATCGATGATTTTCGGAAGCTTTGTCTAGAATCCTTCGGTATGACAGATCAAGGGCCGATTCAGAAGTCGCAATTTCCAAAGCCTGTTCTGATTGATGAATCGAGCCATACATCGCCTGCAAGTTCACAAAAGCCGATTCAAGACATGTTTAATAAAGCAGTTCATCATGCGTTGACCGATCAATATGGGATATTGGTGAACACATTACAGAGCTTGATCAAGAAGGCAGTGGAGCCGATTCAAATACCCGGGGGGCAACAAGATGGGATTCCTCAAGGATATCAAACAGCGTACTATGGGGGACATCAACAGAGTTATCCAGAAGCTGTTCCTGAGTACAATTATCAGAGGGAATATCAGAATCAGAATCGGCTATCAACTCCACCTCTGCGTTATTACGGTGAAGATCCAAAAGAAGATTTATCAGCAAGAGTCACAGAGGTGATAAGAGAGCAATTCGGTCTAAGACCGAAGGAGGAAATGTTTATGTATCGGCCTCCATATCCAGATTGGTTTGATAGAGCTCCGTTGCCGCGCCGATACAGAGTACCAGACTTCTCCAAATTCTCAGGGCAAGATGATGTATCTACAGTGGAACATGTCAGCCGATTCTTGGCTCAATGTGGAGAGGCATCGGCTGTAGAAGCTTTGAGAGTTAGACTCTTCCCGTTATCATTATCCGGATCGGCCTTTACATGGTTTTCTTCATTGCCACCTAACTCAGTTCGAGGTTGGCCGATCTGGAAAAGCAATTCCACAAGTATTTTTATGGGGATTCAGGAGATGAGTTTGATAGACTTAACATCAGTAATACAGAAGCCGGAGGAATCAGTCGCAGAATATATCCAGCGGTTTCGTGATGTTAGAAGCCGATGTTATAGTTTAAGTCTGGATGATGCACAGCTGGCCGAGTTAGCATTCCAAGGTTTGGTGGCTCCGATCAAGGAAAGATTTTCATCAGAAGACTTCAAGAGCTTAGCACACCTAGTACAAAAGGTATCGGCTCATGAAAGCCGATTTCAAGAGGCCAGGAAGGAATATTGAGGCCCGAACAGAAGAATTTCGAAGTTTGATAACACCTTATAGATCACCGCCCAGGGAACCCAGCTGCAGCAGAATCCCCTCAGATAGTGGGGCGTCTCGAGGATGCATCGAGTGCCTTGAAAAGGTACTCGGATGAGCGTGTTATCGCCGACGTGGCCCAGACCCTGGCGATGACCAAATCCATATACCCTAGGGCGGATATTGAGGCCATCGGGGAGGGGTTTGCCGGAGAGACGACGCCAGAGGAGGCGCTGGAGCTAATCGCCCGGGCGAAGCCGACTGCAGAAATAATTACCCGAGACCTGGGTCTGTAAGGGCAGCAAGTTATGTAGTCGGGATAAACTTGTGTAAACAAGCATGTGTAAATATGTGTGCAATGCCGCCAAGCTTATTGTTCAGTTGTCATTAGCTTTACTTGACCGTGTAGTGTGCACCGAGTTAGTCTGTCAGAACTTAGTGAAAACGTTCGGAGTAAGGAGCTGTACTCGGGCAACGTGACAGTCATAGTAAGGCTTCATAACCGAAGTGAGATAAGCTCGTATGTTATTGACAACGCACATATATACATGCAGCCCCCGACTCACTACTCGGTTGATACAAGCGGCGTAGTCAGTCAGAGGAACTGTACACATGAAAATTATAGAACTCAGGTATAGAAAGGACGTAGCTGTTCTATGTTCCATGAGTTGCTGATGAGAGCGCCGTCTTCGGTCTTCAGTCGGTAGGCGCCTGGCCGCGTGACCTCGGCTATAATGAACGGCCCTTTCCAGATTGGGGATAATTTATGCCTGTCTTTGGTGGTTTGTATTTTCCTCAGAACGAGATCCCCGACCAAAAAGGCGCGGCCACGGACATTGCGATTGTGGTAGCGGCGTAGGCCTTGAAGATACCTTGCCGACTGGATAGTTGCGGTGTCTCTTGCTTCTTCCAGCTGATCTAGTTCGACCAGTCGGGTATTATTGGAGTCGTCTTCTGAGTAGGCCCGGACTCGTGGAGAGCCGAACTGTAACTCGGTAGGTAGCGTAGCCTCGGCACCGTAAACCAGGAAGAAAGGGGATTGCCCTGTTGCCCGACTAACCGTGGTTCTGAGAGACCAAGGAACAGATGGGAGTTCTTGTACCCATCGGCCCGCATATGGTTGTAGTCGGTCGAATATTCTGGCCTTGATGCCTTGTAAGACCATACCGTTGGCTCGCTCGACCTGCCCGTTGCTCCGTGGGTGTGCCACAGATGCATAGCAGATCTTGACGCTGAAATTGTCGCAGAAGTCTTGGAATAGGCCCGCCGCGAACTGAGTACCGTTGTCGGTGATGATGCGGTTAGGGACTCCGAACCGGTATAGTATACTCATGATGAAGTCCTTTGCTCGTGCCACTGTAATTATTGCAATGGGCTTAGCCTCAATCCACTTGGTGAACTTGTCCACTGCGATGAATAAATGTGTGAATCCTCCTGGCGCTTTCTTGAAAGGCCTGACCATGTCGAGCCCCCATACTGCAAATGGCCAGGAGATGGGAATAGTTTGGAGTTCCTGGGCTGGAAGGTTTGTTTGTCTTGCGTAGAACTGGCAACCCTCACACTTGCGGACGATGTCTTTGGCATCTGTTACTGCTGTGGGCCAGAAGAATCCCTGTCGGTAAGCCTTTCCGACTAACGTCCTAGATGCGGCGTGGTTGCCACATATGCCCGAGTGGATCGAGTGCAGGATCTGCTTGCCCTCCTCGGTGGTGACACAGCGCATGAGGACACCGGATGTGCTCCTTCGATACAGGTCTTCTCCGACTAGTAGGAAGCTTTTGCTTCGACGCTTTATCTACTCGGCTTGACTGTGATCTTCTGGGAGTTCGTCGTCCGTGAGAAATTTGACAACAGGAGTCCTCCAGTCTTGACATATGTGTAGCACCTCATCTATGGTCAGGGTAGGCTCGCCTCCCAACTGATCTGGTGCCGTTTTCTTCTTGACTGATGGCTTCATGAGTTGCTCGACAAAGATTCAAGCTGGAACTGCTTCTCGTTTGGATCCCATGTTTGCCAGTTTGTCTGCTGCATCGTTGTATTGGCGCAGGACATGTGTGATTTCCAGCCCGTCGAACTTGTTTTCCAGCTTGCGGACCTCTTGATAGTATGCCGCCATGGTGTCGTCGAGGCAGGTCTAGTCTTTCATGACTTGGTTTACCACGAGTTGAGAATCTCCGCGCACAACCAGTTGGCGTATGCCGAGTGATATAGCGATGCGGAGCCCGTGAATGAGTGCCTCGTACTCGGCGACGTTGTGGGAAGCCGGGAAGTGGATTTGCAGGACGTACTTCAGTTTTTCGCTGGTGGGGGATGTCAATATGACTCCGGCCCCGGCGCCGCCGATCCGTAGAGAACCGTCGAAGTACATTGTCCAGTACTCTAGCTTTGCTGTTGGTGTAGGCTGTTGGACTTCTGTCCATTTAGCCACGAAGTCGGCTAGAGCTTGAGACTTGATCGCTGTCCGTGGCTGGAAGGTGATATCGAACGCCATCAACTCGAGTGCCCATTTAGCGATTCGGCCAGTGGCCTCGCGATTATGAAGGACATCCCCGAGTGGAAACGCTGTGACCACCGTGACTTGGTGTGCTTGAAAATAATGCACCAGCTTCCGGACTGTGATAAGTAGGCCATATAACAGCTTCTGGATCTGCGGATATCTCATTTTGGAGTCGGCAAGGACCTCGCTGACGAAGTAGACTGGCCGTTGTATTTTTTGACTATGACCCTGTTCGGATCGCTCAACCACCATCACCGTGCTGACTACCTGTGTTGTTGCCGCCAGATATAGCATTAGCGGTTCCTGGGGTAGAGGTGACGCCAACACCGGGGGTGATGTGAGGAATTGTTTGAAGTCTTCGAAGGCTCGCTGGGCTTCCGGAGTCCATTGGAAATTGTCGGACTTCTTGAGTAGCTTGAAGAAGGGCATGCCCCGCTCGCCCAGTCGAGAAATGAATCGGCTGAGTGCCGCCATGTAGCCTGTCAGCTTCTGGACGTCTTTGAGGTTAGTCGGGGGTGCCATGTGCCTGATGGCGTTGACTTTCTCCGAGTTGGCCTCGATGCCGCGATGCGAGACGATGAAGCCGAGTAGCTTTCCGAATGGCACACCGAAGGCGCATTTTTCTGGGTTCAACTTCATCTTGAATCTTCGAAGGTTTTGGAAGGTTTCTTCAAGATCAGCGATGAGGTCTTCTTTGGACTTGGTCTTGATCACCACGTCGTCG
Source organism: Oryza meyeriana var. granulata (assembly GCA_003991445.1). Lineage (NCBI taxonomy): Eukaryota > Viridiplantae > Streptophyta > Magnoliopsida > Poales > Poaceae > Oryza > Oryza meyeriana. The sequence continues at coordinate 24,987 of RYFJ01000700.1, forward strand.
ACGTAGGCTTCCACGTTGCGCCCGATCTGAGTATGCAGACACCACTGAATGGCCCTTTGATAGGTTGCGCCCGCGTTCTTCAGACCGAACGGCATTGTGATATAGCAATACGCTCCGAACGGTGTGATGAAAGATGTCTTCAAGCAGTCTTCTTCCCTCAGGCTGATTTGATGGTATCCCGAGTAGCAGTCGAGAAAACTGAGTAGGTCGCACCCTGCCGTGGAGTCAACCACCTGGCCTATCCGAGGAAGACCAAATGGGTCCTTGGGGCATGCTTTGTTGAGGTCGGTGTAGTCGACGCACATGCGCCATTTACCGTTTTTCTTTCGTACCAGAACTAGGTTTGCCAACCAGTCCGGGTGGTAGACCTCTTTGATGAACCCGGCTGCGAGGAGTTTGGTAATTTCCTCCCGGATGGCATCTTTGAGGTCTTGAGCGAAGCGCCGCAGCCGTTGCTTGACTGGCTTGGCGTCTATCTTCACGTTTAGGGCGTGCTCGATCACCTCCCTTGGTACGCCCGGCATGTCGGACGGTTTCCACGCGAAGATATCCTTGTTAGATTGGAGGAAGGTGACGAGCGCGTCTTCCTATTTGGGGTCGAGTCCGGTCCCGACTAGAGCAGTCTTGGAGGGGTCGGAAGGGTCTAGGGGGATCTTCTTCATGTCAGAGTCCGCTGAGATTCCCGACATCGCTGCTTTTTTAGCCGGAACTTGATCTTGCTCGGCTTCTGTTGTGACGGCTTGCCAAATGTTGTCCCGCCCGACTGCCGCCTCTTGTGATTGAGCCAGTTCGCAGCTCTCCTTGTCGCAGGTGAAGGCTTGCTTGACGTCGCTGCGGAGGGAGAGGACTCCTGCTGGTCCAGGCATCTTCAGCACCATGTATGTATAGTGCGGTATCGCCATGAATTTGGCGAGTGCCGGTCGTCCGAGTATCGCGTGGTACGCGGTCTTGAAGTCGGCGACCTCGAAGCAGACGGTTTCTGTGCGGAAATTGTCCCGTGTGCCGAAGGTTACCTGCAAAGTTATCTGCCCGAGTGGAGTTGATGACAGGCCGGGAATTATCCCGTGGAAGGGCACGGTGCTCGGCCGTAGTTCTGAACGAGGAATTTTCATCTCGTCCAAAGTCTTGGCGAACAGGATATTGAGCGCGCTGCCTCCGTCGATGAGCGTTTTCTTTAGCCTGATGTTTCTGACGACCGGGTCCAGGACGAGTGGATAGCATCCCGGGTGGGAAACCCGATCTGGGTGATCTGCGCGATTGAAGGTGATGGCCATCTCTGACCAGCGCAGGTATTGGGGGGTGTCGGTCATGGAGACCGTGTTGATGTCGCGCGCTGAAAGCTTCTGTTTGCGCTTGGACTCGTATGCGAGTGGTCCCTCGAAGATATGGTTGAGCTCGGCTTGAGGATCTTGGAAGTCGTCAGCCGGACCCGAGTCTGGCTTGTCTTTGTCCTTGTCGGCGCCAGACGATGGAGTCTGCTCGGCGGCAAACTTTTTGAGCATATAGCAGTCTTTGGCCGTGTGCTTTCCCTTGGGGTGAAAGGGGCATGGCCCGCTCATGACTTTCTGGTAGTCGTTGTTCCGCTGGGGCCGCGACCGGCTGCGCTCCATGTTAGCCACCTCGTTGTCCGACTTCCGTTTACGGCTGCCGGACTTGTTTTGAGACGGCTCGTTGTCGGCTTTCGCCTTCTGTTCTTTCTGTCGGGGCTCCTTCTTCTCGTCGAGGGCCTCGGCGACCGCTTCGGCCGAGTCGGCGTATTTATTGGCCATGTCGAAGAGCGCCCGGACTATGGATGGTGGCTTCCGAGTGAATTTTGCGATAAGCGGAGCGTCTTTTACCCCTTTGCGAAAGGCGGCGATGACGGCTTCGTCTTTGACAGTTGGGATTTGGTTGCGCTTCTCGGAAAACCTTTTGATGAATTCGCGCAAAGACTCGTTTTTCTTCTGTGCAATTGATAAAGATCATGCTCCGAAGCAGGTCTATCGTAGGTCCCCTGGAAATTAGCGATGAACCGCTCCCTGAGTTGTCCCCAGTAACCGATCGACCGCCTCGGGAGGCCTGTCAGCCATGTCCTCGCCGAGTCGGCTAGCGCGACTGGGAGGTAGTTAGCCATGACTCTGCAGCCGCCCCCAGCAGCTCGGACTGCCAGGGTGTAAACGGTGAGCCAGGACTCTGGGTTTATCTTGCCGTCGTACTTTTCGATCCCGGTGGGCTTAAAGCCAGTCGGCCACAAGACGTCCTGTAGCTCCCGAGTAAAGGCTGGGATGCCTTCGTCTTCGTGAGGGCTCCGACTCCGATCTTGGCGATGTAGTCGCTCGTGGTGGATGCCGAAGCGCTCGTTTTCGTCTTCCAGTCGGCGGCGTTCATCTTCTTCGCGTTCTTCGCGTCAGGCGTTTATGGTGTGGCGAAGGTCCCGGTGCAGTCGAACTTGGAGGTCCTGATTGGGTCAGCGATCGTATTGGCGACGCCGCCAGTTGTCATTATTGGTATTGCCGAGCGTTGTTTGTTGGGACTCTTCGCGTTGCCGACTGGAGCTGGCTGCCCAGCGTCGTGCTGATGTAGATGAGCTTGCCGCCGGAGAACCCGACCGGTTGGTCGGTATAGCTGTGTCACCCGACTGCTGTTGCTGCTGACAGGCAGCAGCTGTGATCATCGCCTTGATCTTGGCGATAGTCGGGGTGGCTTGGTGATCGGCCCCGAGCTAGAGTGTGTCCAGCAGAGTCGCTGCGGCCACGACATTCTGTTGCGGTGTGACAAAGACGTCGTGGTCGCCAATCTTGGTTTGGAGGATCTGTTGCTGAGCGATTCGCCCAGCCTGGCGCAGCTCGTTATTACGAGCTTCACGGTTGGCCTCCTCTTGTTGTAATCAGCGCGCCTCCTCTTGTCGCTCCTCTTGTAGTCGGCGTCCCTCGGAAGGTGGTGTCGAAGCCATGAAGATCTCGCGGGAGAGGGGGAAGCTTGCCGAGTTAAAGTCCGAGCTAGCGCTCGAACCGCTATCCGACTTGGTGTCGGACTCCGAATAGTTTATCGGAGTGAGAACGACTCCGACCTCTCTGGATCCAATCTGAAACGGTGCTTGGCCGTGTCCAAACTGAATCGCTGGAGATCGGGTCTGCTGCGTGAGGGAAAGGCTCGCGACGTCGCCGGAATTGTACGGGAAATTGACGACCTCTCCCCTTCTCGGCCCAACTCGGGCTGGCTCAAGGCCTAGCGCAAGCCGGACGCCGAAGGAGAGGGTTGTCCCGATGTTCGGCGATGTGAAGGACTGTCGCAGGAAGTCATTGAAGGAGACGGCGGTGTCCTGTGTGCCGACTGGCGCAACGTCGGCTGGTTCGCCGGCTGGCAAGATTGGATCTACCGCAGCCAGGGTGAGATTGCTGAATTGGTCGGCGATGAAGTCTAAGCTTCCAAAGGCAATTGCATCTCCGGGGACGAACTTGTTGCTGTTGACTCCGTTGATTGAATCCATCGAATCTTCAGATGAGGAATTCGCCAGAGTCCCCTACCTGGCGCGCCAACTGTTGATGCTTTGCACCGGCAATAAAACTATGGGGTTACTCGGTGAGGGTGAATTCGGTGGATTGCAGAGGAACACAAGAGAATTATACTGGTTCAGGCCCTCAGGATGAGGTAATACCCTACGTCCAGTTGAGGTGTTATTCCTCTGAGGTGTTTGTAGATCAATGATTTGGTAGCTCTTGTTCTGCTTGCCCTGAGGGGCGCCCTGCCTCCCTTTATATACTAGGGGACAGGGGTACATGATAAGGATCCCAGTTGGATACAACCAAGGGATTTCCTTCTTAGAGATAGAATCCTATCCGACTAAGACTATGTTTCCTTATTATCCAAGGTACAGTCTACCGGGTGCTATCTTATCTCTAATTACATGATCCGGCCCATCCTCTATCCGAGTGGCCCATGTATTGGTAATGAGGTACCCGGGGCCTATGGCCTCCACAAGTCTGCAAGGAGATTATGATCTCTCCCCTTCCTAGCCCGACCCGGGTTGACTCGAGGCCTAGCACGAGTCGGACGCCGAAGAAGAGAGTTGTCCCGAGACTCGGGCAGGTGGTAGATTGCCGCAGCAAATCGACGAGGGTGGCTGCAGCGTCTTGTGGGCCAACTGGCGCGGAGTCGGCTAGTTCCGCGGTCGGTTGGATCAGGTCTGTGTCGGCCATGGTGAGATTGCCGGACATGTCGGCGACAAAGTCGAGGCTTCTGAATGTAATCGTGTCTCCAAGGGAGAATTTGCTGCCGTCGACTCCGGTTGTTGGATCCATCAAACTTGTTGATGTTGATCTCACTAAAGCCCCTACCTGGCGCGCCAACTGTCGATGTTTTACACCAGCAATATGAATATGGGGCTACTCGGCGGATGGAAACTCGGTGGACTGCAAAGGAACACAAGGAGATTTTATACTGGTTCAGGCCCTCGATGTGAGGTAATACCCTACATCCAGTTGTGGTGTATTCCTTTGAGGATGTATGTTGATCTTGGTGATCTTCTGTGTGCTTCTGCCCTCATGGGGCACCCTGCCTCCCCTTATATACTAGGGGACCGGGGTACAAGGTAGAAGTCCCAGCCGGATATGGCCAAGGGATTTCCTCTTAGAGATACAATTTACCCGACTAGGACTGTATATTCCTTATCGTACAAGGCAAAGTCTGCCGGGTGCTACTATATCTCTAATTACAAGTCTCGGCCCATCCTCTACCCGAGTGGCCCATATGCTTGTGGTGAGGTACCCGGGGCCCATGGCCTCCATAGGGATGCAAGTATCTCTCAAGTACACCTTGTCATATATTGGATTTAATCCATAGTGACACTCAGTTTACATGCTTAGCCAGATTGCCATGAGAAAAATTCCAATCAATATTTGGCTAAAGAGTCACTCGGAAAATACTTCAAGGTTAAAGATAGAACAAGATCGATCTTTATTAACAACAATAGACATGTATTATCATGTAGCCCCCGACTCACTACTCAGTTGAGACAAGCAGTGTAGTGAGTCAGAGTAACAATCTTTATTTAAATATAGAAGGAGTACAAAACTCAGGTATAGAAAGGACATAGCTGTTCTATGTTCCATGAGTTGTTGACTAGGACGCCGTCTTCTGTCTTAAAGACTAGGAATAAAGGGAATTGCCCTGTATATATGACTAGAGAATGGATCGAAGCTCTTGCATCCACCATCCTATATATGATTGTAGTTAGTCGAACACCCTAATCTTGATACCTTGTAAGACCAAGCCATTTGCACACTCAACTTGCCCATTGCTTCGTGGGTATGCCACAGAAGCGTAACAGATCTTGATGCCAAAGTCATCACAGAAATCTTGAAAAACGTTGCTAGTGAACTGAGTACCATTGTCTGTTATGATGCAGTTGGGAACTCCAAATCGGTATATGATACTCATGATGAAGTCTTTTGCTCTTGTCACTGTTATGGTAGCAACAGACTTTTGCCTCGATCCACTTGGTGAATTTATCCACTGCGACGAACAAGTGTGTGAACCCTCCTGGCGCTTTTTTGAATGGCCCAACAATGTCAAGCCCCCAAAGTGCACAGGGCCAAGAGATTGGAATTGTTTGTAGTTCTTGAGCTGGAAGATGCGTTTACTAGGCAAAGAACTGGCATCCCTTCCATGTCCAAACTATATCTTTAGCCTCTGTAACTGTAGTCAGCCAGAAGAATCCTTGGCTGTAAGCCTTTCTGACTAACATCCTTGATGCAACATGGTTGCCATAGATGCCCGAGTGGATGGATTGCAGAATCTGTTTGCCCTCCTCTGGTGTGATGTAGCGCATGAGGACTCCGGATGCGCTTCGATGATAGAGATCTTCTCCGACTACAAGGAAACATTTGCTTCGACATTTGATCCACTCGGTTTCATTGCGATCTTCAAGGAGCTCGTCTTCCAAAAGGAATCTGATGATTAGAGTCTGCCAATCCTGAGAAATGATTAGTACTTCATTTGTTGCCAGGATAGGTTCAGCCCCCAACTGCTCGAGTACTAGCTTCTTTTTGACTGATGGCTCCAATAAGTGCTCGACAAAAATCCTAGTCGAGACCACTTCTCGCTTGGATCCCATATTGGCTAGCTCATCTGTGGCTTCGTTGTATTGGTGTAGCACATGTGTAATCTCCAGCCTATCAAACTTGTTTTCCTGTTTCCGTACCTCCTGACAGTATGCCGCCATGTTGTCGTCCAGACACGTCCAGTCTTTTGTGACCTAGTTCACCACGAGTTGAGAATCCCCGCGTACTACCAGTTGGCGGATGCCGAGTGATATGGCGATGCGGAGCCCGTGGATGAGTGCCTCGTACTCAGCAACATTGTGGGATGCTGGAAAATGTATCTGAAGGACATATTTCAGTTTTTCTCCAGTGGGTGACGTCAGGACAATGCCAGCCCCTGCTCCTCCAATCCGTAGAGAACCATCGAAGTACATCATCCAGTGTTCTAGCTTGTTTGTTGATATAACCGTCTGAACCTCTATCCACTTGGCTACAAAGTCGACAAGTGTTTGCGACTTGATTGATGTCCGAGGTTGAAAAGCAATATCAAAAGCCATCAACTCGAGTGCCTATTTAGCAATTCTGCCGGTGGGCTCACGATTGTGTAGGACGTCCCCGAGTGGATACGATGTGATGATTGTAACCTGATGCAACTAAAAATAGTGCACCAATTTCTAGACAATTATGAGCAAGCCATATAGCAGCTTCTGGACTTGGGGATATCTCATCTTGGATTCGCCTAGGACTTCGCTGACAAAGTAAACTGGTCTTTGAACTTTTTGTACGTATCCTGGCTCTGCCCGCTCAACAACCAGCACCGTGGTGACTACCTGAGTTGTTGCCACCAGGGACAACATGAGTGGTTCCTGGGGCATTGGTGATGGCAACACGGGTGGTGATGTGAGGAACTTCTTGACATCTTCAAAGGCTTGTTGGGCTTCTAGCGTCCATTGAAAATTGTCAACTTTCTTCAATAATTTGAAAAAGGGCATACCTCGTTCACCGAGTTGGGAGATGAATCGGTTGAGTGCCGCCATGCAATCGGTTAGCTTCTGTACATCCTTTTGGCTAGTCGGGGGTGCCATGTTCATGATAGCGTTGATTTTCTCCGGATTTGCCTCAATGCCCCGTTGCGATATGATGAAACCGAGTAGCTTTCCTGAAGGTACTCTAAAGATGCATTTTTTTGGGTTCAACTTCATCTTGAATCTTCGAAGGCTTTCAAAAGTTTCTTCCAAGTCGGCGATGAGGTCTTGCTTGACTTTTGTCTTGATCACCACGCCATCAACATAGGCCTTCACATTGTGCCCGAGTTGAGTGTGAAGACACCGCTGGATAGCACGTTGATATGTTGCACCAGTATTTTTCAACCCGAACAGCATAGTGACATAGCAATATGCCCCGAATGGCGTGATAAAAGAAGTCTTCAGGCAGTCTTCCTCCTTTAGGCTGATTTGATGGCATCCCAAGTAACAGTCGAGAAAACTAAGTAATTCGCATCCCGTAGTTGAATCGACCACCTCATCTATCTTAGATAGACCAAATGGATCCTTGGTACATGCCTTGTTTAAGTCGGTATAGTCAACACACATTCACCATTTACCGTTCTTCTTCTGGACCAAGATTGGGTTTGCCAGCCAATCTGAGTGGTAGACCTCTTTGATGAACCTGGCTGCGAGGAGTTTGGTTATCTCCTCCCGAATAGCATCTTTGTGGTCTTGCGCGAAGCGCCGTGGTCGTTGCTTGACGTTGAGGGAATGCTCGATCACCTCCCTTGGTACACCTGGCATGTCAGAAGGCTTCCAAACAAATATATCTCTATTCGCCTATACGAAGGTGACGAGCACGTCTTCCTTTTTGGGGTCAACTCCGGTCCCAACAAGTGAAGTCATTTTGGGGTTGGAAGGGTCCGGGGGGATTTTCTTTGTCTCTGAATCCACTGAAATTTCTGACTTGGCTGCTTTCTTCACTGGAACTTGATCGTCCTCGTCTGTAGGTGTTGCAGCTAGTTGGATGTTGTTTCGTCCCACTGCCACTTAGTGAGACTTGGGCAACTCATAACTCTCTTTGTCACAGGTGAAGGCTTGCTTGACATTGCTGCGCAAGTAAAATACTTGATGAGAACATCACTTCTTTAGATACACACTTACAACCTCCTCATGTTGAACAAGATGTGCCACAGATCCAAGGACCAATTACTCGCGTACGTGGCCGTCAACTTAATCGCCAGGTGAATGCGTTCCTAAGCTTACATGGAAATATTTCTACGAATGGCCTACTATTTAATTCTTGTGATGATTTTATTGTTATTAGGAACTTGGGAGAAGACCATGGACAATAGCTCAAGAAACCAAATATTAAAGTGGAGACAACAAGTGCAAGTAAACTCCTATTTTCGAGGCCAGTTCAGTTTCGGGCTAGGAGACAGTGTCAACTTCAAACGGCCATAACTTTTGATCCAGAAGGAGTTACAGGGCCTACAAGTACTTGTTGGAAAGATTATGAAGTCTACTTTCAGATGATTTTGGTTTCATGCCAAAATTCTTCCTGAGCCGTCCAGAATCATCGAAACAAGTTGCGTCATTTTTCCTGTCCGAGTCAGTTTGGACCTTTGGGCTTTGTATTTGTGTCATGGGCTAAACCCATGAGGAGTGCACCCCTCATAGGGCAAACCCTCACCCTAGAACGTCCTAACTCATATATATTTAGTAGCCGCCACCGTTTAGAGTGGGTTTTGCTTAGATTAATCTATCTGTGAACAGTTTCGCCATTGACCCCAACTTCGAGAGTATAATCATTCATCTGCAAGTTGAGTTGCAATCTTTCTTGTTCTTGCTTGTGTTCTTCGATTCGCATGCAGGGATTAGCCTTCGTGGCGAGGTCAACCGGGCAGCGCACGGTTGATAACGAGAGGAGACGTGGTACTGCGATTGCAGGGTTCGGGTCTTGGTGATCGGAAGCCAGATCGTGAGTGTCGAATCTCCACCAAATCGAGAGTTATCCTTACCTAATGGAAGATCGGGCACCCCATTGCCATCAAGTGGTATCAGAGCGAAGGTTGCCCGTTAGGTATCATTTTTCCGTCCTGTTTCAATATTTGTTTCCTATACCTAGAGTCCAGAAAAACCACAAAAATAAAATTGGTAGTCGTAGGTTCTTTTCCCTGTCCTACAACCACATTTAGCCTTTTTGCATAATTCTATTTTAGAGTCCGTAGTGTTGAGTTTGTGTCCTAGGTCGAGTTCGATTTGAAAAGTGTCCCTATTCGGAGTTCTACGCCTTCCACCAATAGGGCACCAGCAGCGCTATCTTCACGAGCTACCGAGGTGAGTAAATCTGTTCGTGTACAGGCACCCACAAAAAGTGCATCATCGGTTGCTTCCATGGGACGAACAAGGGATATCCAATGCTTCAAGTGCAAAGGGATGGGCCATGTGCAACGTGATTGCCCAAATCAGAGAGTTCTCATTGCTACAGAGGATGGTGAGTACACTAGTGCTAGTGATGTTGATGATGAATTAGCACATGGCACTAACAATGCAGGTGATGAAGACGAGAGTGATCAGGATGTGGAGCACATAGGTGTGGAAGATACAAGCAAGTACCGGAGCATTGTAGCACAACGGGTGCTTAGTGCTCAAATGGAGAAGGTGGAGCAAAATCAGCGCCACAATTTGTTCCAATCAAGGTTCGTGGTTCACAATAGAGCATGCCGTGTTGTCATTGATAGCGGCAGTTGTAGCAACCTTGCTAGTTCAGATTTGGTTGACAAGCTAGGTTTGCCTACACAACCATATCCACGGCCTTACTACATCCAATGGTTCAACTCTTGTGGTAAGTTGAAGGTAAGTAAAGTTGTGAGAGTGCAATTTTCTGTTGGAAAGTACCATGATAGTGCAAATTTTGATGTCGTGCCTATGCAAGCATATTCTTTGCTTTTGGGTAGGCCTTGGGAATATGATAGAGATGTGCTGCACTGTGGTAGAACTAACACGTACACTTTCACACATAATGGCAAAAAGATTGAGTTGCTACCAATGACCCTTGCTGAAATTTTGAAGGACGATATAGCGCGTGATGAAAATAAATTTAAGTCTGAAAATCAGCAAGTAGCTAAAGATGTGTTTCCGCCTAAAAAGGAGAAAAAAGAGCCACCTGCTAGGAGAGACACACTTAAGTTGAAAGGAGCTTCCATGTTAGCTACTAAATCTAAGATTTCTGAGTTAAATGTTAATGAATCTATTTGCTATGCTTTGGTTTGCAAGGAAACTTTCTTTACACTTGAGGACTTGCCTCCTTCTTTGCCACGTGCTATTACTAACCTTTTGTAAGAGTTTGCTGATGTATTTCCAAGTGAGATACCCCTGGGGCTGCCACCTATGAGAGGAATTGAGCATCAAATTGATTTGATCCTGGGAGCTGCGTTGCCAAACCGTGCGCCATACAGGACCAATCCTGAAGAGACTAAGGAAATTCAGCGTCAAGTGCAAGACTTGCTTGAAAAAGGGTATGTACGTGAGAGTCTTAGTCCTTGTGCTGTGCTTGTTATTTTGGTGCCTAAGAAAGATGGGTCATGGCGCATGTGTGTGGATTGTAGAGCTATTAACAACACAACTATTAGATATCATCATCCTATTCCTAGGTTAGATGATATGTTTGATGAATTAAGTGGCTCTATTGTGTTCTCTAAAGTAGACTTGCGTAGTGGATACCACCAAATTAAAATAAAATTGGGTGATGAATGGAAGACCGCGTTTAAAACTAAATTTGGTTTGTATGAGTGGTTAGTAATGCCTTTTGGTTTGACTAATGCTCCTAGTACTTTTATGCGACTCATGAATGAAGTTTTACGCACTTTCATTGGTAGATTTGTGGTGGTTTACTTTGATGATATACTTATTTACAGCAAGTCTTTAGATGAACTAAGGAACATTTACGTGCTGTTTTTAATGCTTTGAGAGATGCACATTTGTTCGGTAACCTCGCGAAGTGCACTTTTTGCATGGAGCGAGTTTCTTTTCTTGGTTATGTTGTGACTCCACAGGGAATTGAAGTTGATGAGACCAAGATAGAAGCAATCAAGAGTTGGCCGACTCCTACATCGGTTACACAGGTGCAGAGCTTTCTTGGGCTAGCTAGATTCTACCACCGCTTTGTGAGAGATTTCAGCACCATTGCCGCACCCATGAATGAGCTCACAAAGAAAGGCATTCCTTTTCGATGGGGACTGGCACATGAAGACACCTTCAATTTGCTTAAAGAGAAGTTAACTCATGCACCGCTACTCCAACTTCTTAACTTTGGTAAGGTTTTTGAGCTTGAATGTGATGAAAGTGGGATTGGGATTGGAGGTGTGCTTATTCAAGAAGGTAAGCTAGTTGCATATTTTAGTGAGAAATTGTCAGGACCTAGTTTAAACTATTCAACCTATGATAAAGAATTGTATGCTTTGGTTCGAACATTAGAGACTTGGCAACATTATCTATGGCCAAAGGAATTTATCATACATTTTGATCATGAGTCTTTGAAACATATTCGAAGTCAAGCTAAATTGAATGAACGACATGCTAAATGGGTAGAATTTATTGAGTCATTTCCATATATCATTAAGCATAAGAAAGGCAAAGACAATGTGATTGCTGATGCTTTATCTAGGCGCTATACTATGTTATCTCAACTTGATCATAATTTTTTTGGATTGGAGACAATAAAAGAATTATATGCTACTGATTTGAACTTCAAAGAAGCTTATGATCACTGTCGAGAAGGGAGAACTTGGAATAAATATGTGTTGAATGAAGGATTGTTGTATCGAGCTAACAAATTATGTATTCCTACAAGCTCTGTTCGTTTTTTCTTTTTGCCAGGAAGCCATATGGAGGTGGATTGATGGGACATTTTGGAGTAAAGAAGATGGAGGATGTGCTGGCCACTCATTTCTTTTGGCCGAAAATGCGGCGTGACGTTGAACGATACGTTGCACGATGCAGCACTTGTAACAAAGCTAAGTCCCATCTTAATCCACATTTTTTTTATATGCCTCTCCTCGTCCCTAGTGCTCCTTAGGAAGACATTTCTATGGATTTTGTTTTAGGATTGCCTAGGACAAAGAGGGGGAGGGATAGTGTAGTTGTTGTTGTTGATAGATTTTCCAAAATGGCACATTTTATTCCTTGTCATAAGAGCGACGGTGCTACAAAAGTTGCTGATTTGTTTTTCAGGGATGTCATTCATCTACATGGTGTGCCCAATACAATTGTTTCAGATCGAGATACCAAGTTCTTGAGTCATTTTTGGAATGACGTTGTGGAGGAAAATTGGGGACGAAGTTACTATTTTCTACAACTTACCACCCAAACCATGGACAAACGGAGGTGGGTGAATCGTACCTTGTCAACGATGTTGTGGGCTATTTTGAAGAATAATTTGAAAGTGTGGGAAGAATGTCTTCCACATGTGGAGTTCGCCTACAAACCGTTCGTTGCACTCCACCACAAAAGATGAGCAAATTCTAGTGGTATATGGCTTTTAACCCTCGTGCTCCAATTGACTTATTGCCTTTACCATTTTCAAAAAAAGTGAATTTTGATGCTAAGACATGGGCTGAATTTGTGCTTAAGTTACATGAGACCACTAAGAATAATATTGAGCGTATGAATGCAAAGTATAAACTTGCTGGTAGTCAAGGTAGAAAGGAGCTTATTTTTGAACCCGGTGATCTTGTTTGGTTACACTTAAGGAATGATAGGTTTCCTACTTTGCGCAAGTCAAAATTAATGTCTCGAGCTGCCGGTTCTTTTAAAGTTCTTGCGAAGATAAATCATAATTCATACAAGATTGATTTGCCTACAGATTGTGGTGTGAGTGATGTTTTCAATGTTGCTGATCTGAAGCCTTACTTGGGTGAAGAAGATGACCTTGAGTCGAGGACGACTCCAAATCAAGAGGGGGAGGATAATGAGGACATCACTTCTTTAGATACACACTTACAACCTCCTCATATTGAACAAGATGCGCCACATATCCAAGGACCAATTACTCGCGCACGTGGCCGTCAACTTAATCGCCAGGTGAATGCGTTCCTAAGCTTACATGGAAATATTTCTATAAATGGCCAATGATTTAATTCTTGTGACGATTTTATTGTTATTAGGAACTTGGGAGAAGACCATGGACAATAGCTCAAGAAACCAAATATTAAAGTGGAGACAACAAGTACAAGTAAACTCCTATTTCCGAGACCGGTTCAGTTTTGGGCTGGGAGACAGCTTCAACTTCATACGGCCATAACTTTTAATCCAGAAGGAGTTACAGGGCCTACAAGTACTTGTTGGAAAGCTTATGAAGTGTACTTTCAGATGGTTTTAGTTTCATGCCAAAATTCCTTCTGAGCGGTCCAGAATCGTCAAAATAAGTTGCATCATTTTTTCTGTCCGAGTCGTAGTGGCGCATTGGGCTTTTGCGTGTATTTATGTCGTGGCTAAATCATGAGTGCGCCCCTCACAGGGCAAACCCTCACCCTAGGACATCCTAACTCATATATATTCAGTAGCCACCACTGTTTAGAGTGGGTTTTGCTTAGATTAATCTATCTGTGAACAGTTTCTCCGTTTATCGGCTTGTGAGACCCCAACTTCGAGAGTATAATCATTCATCTGCAAGTTGAGTTGCAATTTTTCTTGTTTTGCTTTGTTCTTCGATTCGCATGCAGGATTAGCCTTTGTGGTGAGGTTAACTAGTGCAGCGCGGACGTTGATAACGAGAGGAGACGTGGTACTGCGATTGCAGGGTTCAGGTCTTGGTGATCAAAAGCCGGATCGTGAGTGTCGATTCTCCACCAAATCGTGAGTTATCCTTACCTAACGGAAGATCAGGCACCCCGTTGCCATCAGTACTCTCTACTGGTCCTGTCTTGAGCCCACGTATTATAATGGGGCAACTGCCATGAATTTGCTAGTGAGGCCAACCGAGTATGGGGGCGTGGTACGTGGTCTCGAAGTCAGCAACCTCGAAGCAGATGTTCTCGGTGCGGAAGTTCTCCCACTTGCCAAAAGTGACTGGTAGAGTGATCTATCTGAGTGGAGTGGAAGAGAGGCTAGGGATTACCTCATGGAACGGAGCTGTACTCGGCCGCAGCTCAGATCAAGGGGTCTTCATCTCATCGAGCGTCTTGGCGAACAAAATGTTGAGTGTGCTTCCTCCGTCGATGAGAACCTTCTTCAATTTGACACTTCTGATGACCGGGTCTAGGACAATTGGATGTCATCCTAGATGCGTGACTCGGTCAGGGTGGTCTCCGCGGTCAAAAGTGATTGCCGTTTCTGACCAACGCAGGTATTGCGGGGCATCTAACGAGACCGAGTTGACCTCTCGAGCCATTAGCTTCTATTTTTGCTTAGACTTGTATGCAGATGGCCCTCTAAAGATGTGATTGAGCTCAGCTTGGGGATCTTGGTAGTCGCTGGCTACGCCCGAGTCTGTCTTATCCTTGTCCTTGTTGTCACCAGACGTTAATGTTTGCAAAGAAGCGATCTTCTTGAGCATGAAATAGTTTTTAGCCGTGTGCTTCCCCTTTGGGTGGAAATGGCATGGCCCGTTCATAACCTTTTGGTATTCATCCATCCTCGGGGGTCATTGTCGGCTATGCTCAACAACTACCACAACATTGTCTGACTTAGTCAGGGCCACATCATCGGTGTCCTTTCGCTCCTTCTGTCGGGGCTCCTTCTTGTTGTCCAGGGCCTCAGCAACAGCGTCGGCCGAGTCGACATATTTGTTCGCCATGTCGAATAGAGCTTTGACAGAGCTTGGAGGCTTCCAAGTGAACTTAGGGATGAACGGGGTGTCCTTGACTCCCTTGCGGAAAGCGGCGATGATGACCTCGTCCTTGATCTTGGGTATTGAGTTCCTCTTCTCAGAGAACTGCTTGATGAAGTCACAGAGGAACTCATTCTTCCTCTAGTGGCACTAATATAGATCGTACTCGGAAGACGGCCTCTCGTATGTTCCCTGGAAATATACGACGAAACACTCACGGAGTTCTCCCCAGGAGCCGATTGACCGCCTGGGAAGCCCTGTCAGCCATGTCCTCGCCGAGTCAGCCAAGGCGGCTGGGAGGTAGTTAGCCATGGCCTTGTGATCGCCTCTGGCCATACAGATTACCAAGGTGTAAACTATGAGCCAGGACTCCGAGTTGGTCTTCCCATCATACTTGTCTATTCCAATCGGCTTGAATCCAGATGGCCAGTCGACTTGTTCTAGTTCATGGGTGAACGCCTGTACTCCTTCATCTGGGTGAGGGCTCCAACTCCGACTACGGCGATGAAATCGCTTGTGGTGGAGGCCAAAGCGCCCATGCTCATCTTCTAGTCGGTGGCACTCATCCTCCTCACGTTCTTGGCGTCGAGCATTAGTATTGTGGCAAACATCCTACTGTAGTTGTCCTCGGGCATCCTAGTTATTGCGGCGGTCGTCATGATGATGCCACCGTTGATTGTTACTCGGATTGCCGAGTGACGTATGTCATGACTCCGAGTGATGCTGACTAGAGCTAGCTGCTCGGCGCCGTGCTAAAGCAGATGAAACCGCCGTGTCTGAAGCCGTCTTGTTTGACGGTATGAAAGTGTCTCCAGATTGTTGTCGCTACTGACAAGCCGTAGCGGTGATCATTGTTTTGATCCTCATGATTGTTAGGGTGGCCTGGTGGTCGGGCTTGAACTGCAAGGTGTCAAGTAATGTGGCAATTGCCACTACGTTCTGTTGTGGGGTCATGAAGATGTCATGGTCGCCAACTCGGGTTTGGAGGATCTCCTATTGAGCAGTCTGCCCAGCCTTGTGCAAGTTGTCATTGCAGCACCACGCTCGGCTTGCAAGCAGTGTGCGTCTTCCTCCTTTTGCCCACGCAGCCGGCGAGCCTCCTCCTCTTGCTAGTCACGTAGTCGGCGTGCATCTTGAGTGGGAGTTGAGCCCTTGGACGCCAAGAACACATCGCTTGGTGGAGAAAAGCTTGCCGAGTTGCTGTCCTATTTTGAGTTGGAGTTGGAGTAGTTTAGGGGGCTGATTACAACTCCAACCTCCCTAGATCCGATCTTGAGCAGCTCTAGGCCGTATCCGAGTCGAGCTCTAGGGGATTAGTTCTACCACATCAGAGTTAGATTGAAATTATCCACGGCATTGTTGAGTCCGAACGGGAGATTGACGATCTCTTCCTCCCCTAGCCCAACCTCGGCTGGCTCGAGGGCAAGTCCGAGTCAAACACCAAAAAAAAGAGTTGTCCCTAGACTCTCGCATCATGGGGATTGCCGAAGATAGCTACAGCGTTGACTAGGCCGACTGGCGCGAAGTCGGCTTGGTTTCTGGCCAACTGGATCGAATCCGAGTCAGTCAGGGTGAGATCGCCGAATTTATCGGTGATGAAGTTGAGGCTCCCGAAGCTGATTGTCTGCCCGGGGAAGAACTTGATGCCATCAACTCCGGTGGTTGGATCCATCAGGCTCGTTGAAGATGATCTCGCTGAATCCCCTACCTGGCGTGCCAACTGTCGATGTTTTACATCAGCAATGATTATATGGGGCTACTCGTGAGACCTAAACTTGATGGATTGCAAAGAAACACGAAACAATTTATCCTGGTTGAGGCCCTCAAGGTGAGGTAATACCCTACTTCTAGCTGTTGTGTATTGCCTTTGAGGTTTCTCTGGTGAGATTGTTCTCTTGTCGTTGTCTACCCCAGGGGGGCTCCCTACCCCTCCTTATATATTGGAGAGGTAAGGTTACATGATAGGAATCCCAGTCAGACTCTAACCAAGCATGATTTATTAAAATGAGACATTGAGCTCTGAAAATTCAAGGAAAATTCCAGAGAGTACTTTAAGGCATGGAGAACTTAGAAAAAAAAATCCCTCCATGCATGATTTATTAAAGGAAATTTTATTTCCCAAATTAATTTCACTTATTAATTGCTTTGCAAATTACTATAATTTATAGAAATGAATTATTTAATGATTTTTAAATCCCTGAGGGAAAATCAGGGTGTGATAGTGCAAGGGTGATGTGGCAGTGAGATGGACTGGCAAGGGCTGATGTCGCGACCCCTCGTGTTATGGGGATCCGACGGCTCTAGATTGATATGGAGATTGGACGGTTGAGATTGGTTGAACCATTGTGCAGCGGAGTCCAAATGTCAGCCACAGAGGGGGGTCATTGGTGGGGCCCACATATCGGTGGCACAGTGGAGGCACGATGCCCGTGCGCGACATTGCTACACGACAGGGCGCGTGACACTACGCAGCGAGGTAGGGAACCTGGCGAAGTCCGACAGTGACATCGAAGGGTGGATGGCAGCTCCAGGACAACAACGCAGTGCTCGGGATGAGGGCTCGCTAGTGAAAGAATGGGAGTGGCCAAGGCGGCGTCGTAGTGCTGGACGGCGGTTCATGGTGGCGGCGCCGGATGGAGAGAAAATTGAGGGACCGAGGAAGAACGCGGCGACCTTAGTGCTCAACGGCAGTGGCGGAACTTCGGAAACCTGCGGCAATGGCTAGCGAGCTCCTGAGCAAGTTGGCGGCACAGAAAAGCAACGGCGGCACTCTGCACGGAGGAGATGGGGCAGCGGCGAGCTCGGATTCGATGGCGGCTGCTAGGGCTTGGAAGTGAGGTAGGGCGGCGGCTGTAGCAGTATTTATAGAGAGAGAGAAGAGACTGGCGGAGGCACGGGAACGGAGTCCAGTGCTAGCATGAGCTGAAGAAATCCTGTGGCGACACAGTAGGATCTTGGGGGGACCGGAACGGCGGTTGTAACATCCTCAAAATTCTGGAATAAAAATCAGAAGACAAAACCCTGAACCCTCAAAATCTTTTCAAAACCTTGCATAGTGCTAGAACTTTTTGGGTTATTGTTGTTTATATACCAGTGCCTGAAAAAACTTGAATTGTTTTGAGAAACCCTCAAAAAAACTCTATAAATATATATATATATATATATATTATATATATGTTATTTTTGCAATCTCCAAAGTTGTGGTAATTTTGGGATAGCCCTTCTTCTTTTTTCTTCAAAAGAAACGGTAAATAAATAAAAAGAAAAAAAGGGGAAAAGCTTAACCCGGCCCAGTGGGCCGGCCCTTCAATCCCCCTCTCACTCCCTCGTCCCCCTGCCACAGGACCGAGCAGGCCCCCTGCGAGCCCGGCCCCACCTACTAGGCATGTCCATCCCACGCTGCACCTGATGTGAGTGCCCGATAGCCACTGAGCTGGGCCCGCCTGTCAGTGGGCGCAATGACGCCACGGATGGCCGCTTGCCCCCAGCCACACGGCCATCTCGTCCCTGCGCTCACCTCTTTCCCACTCTCTCTCTCTCTCATCCGCACCGACCACACTGCTACGGCGAGCCCCGCTCGGACTTGGGCCGTACTGACCTTGCGTGACACACGCCGGACCTAGGGCCACCTCACCTGCCGCCATCTGCGCCGCCGCCCACGTGTGTACTCTCTCCAACCGCCCCGCACGTGAAGCCTCGCCATTGTGCTGCTCGTCCTCCCCCTCACCACCTTACGCCTCACCAACGCGCAGCTAGACACTGTGGTGCCCTACGTCAGCCACCTGCACCCGCTGCGCCTTGCTGCTGCCCTCGACCGAAAGACCAGAGCCATCGCCTGGTGCCTCCTGCTTCAGACCACGGTCTGCAGCCCTCCCCGTACCCCCTCTGCTCCCCTCGTAGCGGAGCGCAGCACCACTGCCTATGCGTGTCCTCGCCCCTCCCCCTAACCGTGTGCACGTGCTCTAGCCACATCCAGCCACGCATGCATACCGCTGCCTGCTCCCGCTCCTAGCTGCCGCTGTACCTACAGAATGAAGGGAGCTGTTCCCCCATTAAATCCCCCCCCCCCCAACCCCGGAATCACAGAGCACAATTTCCCCTCCCCACTCCACACTGCCCTAGCCTCGAGCGAGGAAGCACGTCGACAACGCCTGTCGCTGCCGAATCGCCCCTAGCCACCACGCTCGGCGTGCCGCCTTCTTGTGCGCGCAGTGAGCTCCCTTCCCCTCTCCTCCCCACTAGCACCGCCGCTCAGTGCTTCACCCTCTGCCTTCCCTCTCCCGCTCCAAGACGCCACCGGCACCCCATGCTACCACTGGGAGCCCGCTCTGCCACGCCGAGCAGAGTGGGGTGAGGAAGACGACGAAGAGGGGAATTAATCCCCTCCCTGGTCTCTGACAAATTGGCCCGCTTTTTTTATTATCCTTGGTTAAGAATTATTTAACCCTCTTAATCACTCTCTAATAGGTGGGCCCCAGTCGTTAGCAAAAGAATAATATATTTATAGACCTATCTACTTACTAAGTCACTGACAGGTGGGCCCCCACGGCTTAGAGATTTAATTCTCCACCTTACACCCGCCCTGGGCCCAACATGTCAGTGACTTAGGAAGTAGCCAGGGGTTCCTTTAGTCTCTGACTATCGGCCCCATGCACCAGAGAGAAAAGCTTTCTTTTCTTTAGAAAAATAAATAACCCAGTAGCCTTTGCTATTAATTTGATTTATTTCAAATTTGAATCTTTCGAAGCCCATATCTTTTTCATCCTAAGTCCAAATCGAGTGAAACTTTCACCAAAATTCATCTAAAATCAAGATCTATCCAATGGCACTAGTTTGGTATTTTTCCCATTTTTCTTTATATTTATTGCTTATTTATTTGTGTTTGGAAATGAGTTTGACTTTCCGCTCGTTTCAACTAGGCTACGTTTGCGACTACGAGCCCCTTGACGCAGAGGAGGAAGTTGCCATAGCCGAACAAGGAAAGTCACCATGCCCCCTTCTTTGAGCGTATTGATCCTAATGCGAAATTGTTTTTATTTACAAATAAATGCATGCTATGTTAATTTTTGTTCCTAAATTCCGTTTAAAGCTGTTATTGAGTTGATACCCTGTACCTTGATGCCATATATTCTTATTATATGTTGAAGTCATTCATTGACACTGCTTAGTAACGCAAATTAGATTTCTCTTTCACATGTGATAATGGTCGCAATGGGGACGATCATTCCAGGTAGGGAACAAACGTCATTTTATGTGAGCAGAGACATGAATTGCCGCTCGCGAGACATACAGAAACTCATTGCAAAACCAAAAGTAAGAAACAGCACCATTTTTGATCGGGGCGGCATGGGTTGATATGGGTGGTTCCTGGTAAAGGTTAGCGCCGACCCTGGTCAGTTAAGGACCAAGTCAAGAAAATAGGTAGGAAACGACCTGGGTACAACCACAATTCTCGTATGGGCATAGACCTAGCAGATTAGGGTATTCTAGTGGGGCGGCACCCCGGTCATGGCTGGTTCTGATTCACAGTGTGGTGTTGCGATGAAGATGAAGGAGGATAGATTGTGGGTTAAATGACATGTCAAATAAAACAAACGTTGCTTCCCTCTCCTTGACATCCCTGGGTCCAAGACTCCTCACACCACTAGCAAGGCGGGATTGGAGTGCGAGGGGGTGCATGAGGGCACATAGTCTCTAGAGCGGGTGCCACAATGTTAGGAGATCTAAAAAACTAGGCCGTAGCAAGTCTATGTGTTGGGTGCACCATGGATTGCGGGTAAAGCATACATCCACTGTAGTGTGAGTATGTCACACCTTGAATTTTTCCCATAAATTAGAGCCACACAAAATATTTTAAAGAAAAGCCCCTGAGAAATTATTTTATAAGGCCAAGGAAATTAATTAAATAAGGAAAATGTGAAATAATAAATTATCTTGGCCGAGAATATTTTTCCTATATTCTCCTTGCCAAAATACACTAATAGGAATTTTATTGGAATTTTTAGAGCACTGGAAGTATTTTTAATAAATCAAAATGAATTATCAGGATTAAAAACCTCTAGGAAAATCCTTTTCTCTTTTTCTTTTTTCCTTTTCAATGTTTTTCTCTTTTCCTTTCCCGCTAGGCTGCGGCCCAGCACTATTCTTCGGCTTGCTGCGGCCCGTGCGCGTGCACGCCCCCTGTGGGTCTTGCTTGTCAGCCGCTCTCCCTCGCGCCCCCCCTCGCCCTCTCTCATTGCCAGCTGGGGCCCGCCCGCCAGGTACCGCCGCTCCCCCTCTCTCCCACTGATGTGTGGGGTCGGGGCCCACATGTCAGACCCGTCATCGACCTCCATCTAGATCGGGCGGAGGGGAAAATTTTTCCCCGTCATCCGATCTCCGTCTTCGCCCGCCTCCTCACGCGCCCGCTTCGTGTTCAAACCCCACGGACTGGGTCACCGTCCGTTACCCCCATGTCCTTCGCCCCACACGCGCATGACCCTGTGCGGATTTCACCTTATCCCACCACAGCTGCTGCCCCCCTATCTTGCGAAATTCGGTCACCACGACCACGATCTCCTACTCCTGTGCCCATTGAAACCTTCACCGTATTCTCCTCTACCTTTTCTCTCAAACACCCGAGCCTCTCATGCCCTTTAACACGCTCAGCGTCATGAACCCGAGCCGCCGCTGTGCTCCATCGACTCTAGCCACCCACCACCGCCGCCGCTAGGCCGCACGCTCACCACCACCAGCTCCGCCACACGCCAGAGAAGCCAGGCCGCCGGTTCCAAGAGCCCGTATGCTGCCAAAGGCCAATCCTCCCCGTTGTCCTTCTCGGTGAGCATTTCCACCGGTCTTCAGCCGCAGAATTTCACCGTCTCTCCTGGCCTTTTTCTCCACTAATCTACTCTGCACCATCTCCAGGCCCTCCTCAACGACGTCCGCACCCCCGTCGCCCCTCAGCGCCGCCGGAACCCCATTGACGACGGGATCCCGAAGTTCCGCCGCCGCCAACTCCTCACCCTCACCGTCGTTCACCACATTCCGATCATCGCAACCCCTCGGTGAGCATCCCCTCGTCTTCCTCATTCCATCCCGCAGCTCGCCGCCGTTCTCTGGGGGCCGGATGGTCGCTGGTGGCAACCATTGGGCCACTCGCCCCACCATGGCACAGCCGCGCCAGTGGGGACAAGCCCCCTTTTGTCCTACGTCGTCCGATCGACCACGAGGTAGATCTGGACTGGCCACGTGGTGCCCCATGGACTCCCGTGTCCCTGCCATGTCGGTGCCATGTCAGCGCCACGTCGGTGGCCCCACCTGCCGTGGCGGCTGCGTCGGCTGCCACGTGGCGTGCTCATGTTGGGCCGTGGTGGACCGCGTCCACCGTGCGCCGATCTCTCGGTGTCACCGACCCATGGGTCCCGCCTGTCGGCGCGCCCGTGGTTCGCTGACGCAATAAATCATTAGAAAATTATTTTTTTGGTATAGAAAACACAGAGAAACTTTAAAAATTCATAACTAATTCATACGAGCTCTGATTAATTCCATTCAAATTGCATTAAATCCATAAAAATGCAAAGAATCTATTAAAAATACTTTTAGCCCCTGTTTCAGTGTCCACATGTACTGTTTATAATTGTTTGTGTTTGCTATAGAGTCCAACGCAGTCGACCCTCCTATTTACTACGAAGTTGTTGTCGAGTTTACCAAGCCAGAGCAAGGCAAGTCGCATCGATTTCCTCGATCTTTCTGTACCCATTAATTGCAAACTATTTGTTTTAGATTAATAAACATGCATTATTTCATCATGTCATGTGGGGAGGGTGACCTATATAAATGCAATTTTAATTGCTCTGACTTTATTCCACCTGTACATCTTTGTAGCTGAGTAATAATAGGACTAGAGGCTATTGTTAGGATGCTTAGCCCTGCCAAACCTTTACCTCACATGGGGATTTAAATACTTTAATTTACATTTATGGTTCGACTCGATGTCGGGAAATGGAACTTTGGATATGTTGATGTTAAGTTACTAAAATTTGACCTAAATGGTGGGCTGTGGGTGCATGGTTTTGTTGGTCGCACCCATGGCAGTTAAGGACCGGTTCGTGGGACCCCCTTGGGCAGATGCTCGTACATTCCACAAGCCAGCGTGGGCAACGGCTGGGCTTGTAGCATTTCTTCTCCCTCTCCTAGGCACCGTTGGTGAGAATGGGCGTGATGGAGTTGGGTCGACTCGGGGTCGGGTTGATCGGCTTTTGAATCCATTGTGGTGCAAGGGGGGTACCCTGACCGATGTGGGGTATCCTGGCGGCAGGTACAACCTTAGCATGGTGTGGATGGTTGGGGAGAGGCTGTGTGAATGGTCCTGTCACAGCCTCTCACGGGGTGTCATGGTGACACACCGGCACACAGGAACATGTCTGGGTGTCTTGTGGGTACAGTTGTACACCTCTTGCTAGAGTAAAATCTATTCGAATAGCCGCGCCTGCGGTCATGGGCATTTTGGTCAAGACTCACCGTGATTAGTCCCACCATAGTAAATTGACTTAAAATTTACTGTAGAGGCAGGATGGATGATTGGGCTTGGTCAATGTGGTGTAACGTTGATCAGTGGAGGTTTAATACTACTTAATTAATTAACCTTTTTAATGCTTGCGAACCATTACTGTTTATTTACCGCTTTTATGCAAATGAGCCCTGAGCTTTCCTTTGTTCACCCATGCATTGTGAATATTTGCAGGTGTGACTTGTTGAGTACTGTGGGTGGTACTTAGTCTTGCTCCCTTTCCCCTCTCAGTGATGGAGTACTTGCCCGATGAGGATTAGCAAGAGGACTAGGCTGGCTCCGCCATCAAGATGCATGTGGAATGGAAGTCTTTGCTTGGCTAGCTGTATATAGGCTTATTTATCTTTACCGCTGCATTTATGTAAGACAATTTTATTCTGTTTGTAAGACGCACTCTGTATGGCAACTTGGTATTGTGTACCTTGGCTTTCCTGGATAGGGATTTAATACATAGAAATGTTCGAAATTCTGGTTACGAATTTCTAGGCGTTACAAGTTGGTATCAGAGCCGAACTTGACTGTAGGACCACCCAAATGGAAACCCTAAGAGCCCTCTAAAATTTTCATTTGCATATGCTTTTTGCATTTGGAGTTGTTTTGGGGAAAATTGGGAATTTGTTCTTGGATTGGGATAAAATCTTGGACTTTATTCGACTAAAATTTTTGAGTCAGGTCAAAGCTAGGGTAGAAATTTTATTCGAGGGTTTTGGCGTATGGGTCCAAATTTTGGGAAAAACATTGGTTATTGGGGTGATGTACAATTTTAAGCATGCATAAAATATTTTTACCTACTTTGCCATTATTATTTAAAATTAATTCACTATTGTATGGTTCTGTTATACTATTTCACCGGGTTCTTAATAAAGTTTATATGTAAAATTATTTCATGCATAAAATTGTTGTTTATTTTCAAATTATTTATTGTTCACTCTATTTGGATCTGAACATACATTGATTCCCCCTCCTTGCCTTCTATAGATGGACAGTCTCCCCAACCAGCGTGGCGCAGACATGGGTGGATTTGTGGAGGAAATTCGTATGATGAGTTTCACTTTGGGGTACAGCCATGCCCCAGAGTATACCGTAGTGGAGCCCATGGAGGGTGAGCTCCCACACCGTGTTCGCTTGGAGCTACCAGGCGAACTATACCTCCTACCAGCCATGGAGGTTGAGATCCGTGGGTGTACCTACGATCATGCCTGCCAGGAGGCAGCTTTCTGTCTGATCGGAGAGCTATGCCGGAGGCACCACCCAACCCTCCGCACCACCGCTTACCGCTACCTCCCCAGCTGGGCCCACTACTAGGTCTACAGCACCTTCTAGTCGACTGACGATGAGAACGACACCACCATCGTCCACATGAGGCGGGTGATGTGGGCCATGGACTACATGCATGCCAACTGGGTGCGTGCGGCCCACGACAGGGAGGATGCCAACAGGATGACCATTATGGGTCTCTAGAACATGATCGACCTCTTGAAGAAGGAGGTCATGGAGTTAAAGGGACAGCTGCCACCCGGTGGGGCCAGGATCCGTCTGACCCCGAGGAAGAGGACCCTTCCTCCGGTGCGCATTTAGTTGGCCCCCAGGAACGGGCCACATGCACTGTCACCGGCACCAGCACCAGCTCCAACTCCAGCACCCGCGCCATTACCAACCAAAGGCAGGATTAGCATGTCGTCGAGAGATGGTAGCTCTCAGGGAGGTACCAACATCCACGGGGGCTTCACCTCCACCGACGATAGCAGCTCCCTCAGCGGATCCCGCACCCACAACGAGGCTAGTTCGTCGGCTCGCGGTAGTGAGGACTACGTGAGCGGATCCAGGAGCCGCACCGACAATGAGGTGGGCGACGAGAAGGAGCCAGAGTATAATTCAGACGACTGCAGGAGCCGTTCAGAGCACTAGGCGAGGCGTCCTTAGCTTTACCTTTTTTAGTTTGATTTCATATTTAGTTGTAATGTCAGGATGTTTGTTTTGGGGTAGTAGGTGGTTCATACTGTCTGTGGTGGTATGGCCGCCTCAGTTAGGGGTTGAATTGCTTTTGTTATGTTTCCAAACAATGCACTTCAGTTAATTTAATTCAGCACTTAATTATCACTCCTGTTTCTAAGCCACATGTTTTCCTCCTTTCCTCCCATTTCCATCTTTCCCTTCAGATGGTGAACACCTGGAATGGTAACCGCGTTGCTAGTGATGCTAGTGCGACGAATCAGTAGGATGGAGCGCCACAGTACAACGGGGCTCCCCAACACATGCCACCTCCTCTGCCTAAGAACCCCACACTTGCCCAGGTACTGGCCAACCAGAACCAGATGATGGCAATCACGATGTAGTAGAACAACTTACAGCAGCAGTGCCAGCAACCTCACATCCTGGCCTTCGCCCCTTAGTCTAAACTGCCAGAGTTCTTGAGGGTCAGGCCGCCTACTTTCTCCAGCACCACCAACCCCATGGACGTCAACGATTGGCTGTTGGCAATCGAGAAGAAGCGCAACCTCCTCTAATGCAATGACTAGGAAAAGGTCGCATTCGCCACGCACTAGCTCCAGGGTCCCGCCTCCGCTTGGTGGGACAATTTCCTCGTGACCCGTACCGCCACAACGGAGGTCACTTGGGCTAAATTCTGTTACAACTTTTGGAAGTCTCAGATTCTGGCCGGCATTGTGGCACAAAAGAAGAGAGAGTTTAGGGACTTGGTGCAGGGAAGCAAGATAGTCACGGAGTACCTCCATGACTTCAACCTCTTGGCGTGCTACGCGCCAGAGGACGTCCGCACCGATGCGGCGAGGCAGGAGAAGTTCTTGGAGGGACTCGACAACAAGTTGACTAACCAGCTTCTGTCCAGTAACTATCCTGACATCAAGAAGTTGGTGGACAAGGCAATCCGCCAGGAAAATCAGTGCAACAAGATGGACCGCAAGCGGAAGGGGGCCCAATTTCGAGCCCACCAAGGGCAGCAACAGAGACCAAGGGTGACACTAGGGCATCAGGGTGGACCTTCCACCATGATCGTCTGCCAGCAACACCCGTTCCAACCAGGGCACTTTGGAGGCAGTAGCAACAACAGCGGGCAGCACAACCGTCATCCCACTCCGCACCCACCAATGGCACTAGCACCGCAAGGCTAGCCACGGAAGGACAGTGGGGGCAAGACCCTCATCTGCTTCGACTGCAATGAGCTGGGTCACTTCGCCGATAAGTGTCCGAAACCAAAGCGCATGGGACCTAGGCCTACAGCTCCCCAAAACCCCAACGCCAATCAGCAGGTGATAAAGGGGCATGTTAACCACGTCTCTGCAGAAGAGGCACAAGCTGCACCGGAAGTGGTACTGTGTACGTTCCTTGTAAACTCAATACCTGCAACAGTACTTTTTGATTCTGGGGCTACGAATTCATTTATATCCAAGAAATTTGTGGGGACACATGGGATAGAGTAGTGGAACTTAAGATCCCTATACAGGTTCACACCCTAGGAAACCACATGACCAAAACTCGCTATAGCCCTTCAGTGAGCCTAGAAATCCAAGGATCACCCTTTCTAGCCAACCTCATCCTCCTAGAATCCAAAGACCTAGATGTCATCCTAGGGATGGATTGGTTGACCTGACACAAAGGAGTGATCAACTGCGCCGACCGCACTGTTACTATAACTAGCCTGGAAGGAGAGGTAGTTACCTTCAAGTCACCGGTGCCACATAAGTAGGAAGTAAGCTTATATCTGGTCGCAGCAGAGCAACAGTCAGAAAATGGGAAGAAGCTAGATCGAAAAATAGGGGAAATCCCAATAGTGAGGGAGTACCGGATGTGTTCCCGGAAGATCTACCGGGGATGCCACTGAAAAGGGAAATCGAGTTCAGAATTGATTTCGCACCAGGAACAGTGCCTATCTACAAGAGGCCGTACAGAATGGCGCCAAACGAGATGGCAAAAGTCAAGAAGAAAGTTGATGACCTGCTATAGAAGGGTTACATCCGACTAAGCATGTCGCCTTGAGGTGCACCGGTTATCTTTGTGGAGAAGAAAGACAAAACGAAGCGGATGTGCATGGATTATCGTGCATTAAATGACGTCACCATCAAGAACAAATATCCCTTGTCTAGTATTGACGATCTCTTCGATCAATTGGAGGGTGCCACCGTCTTCTCCAAGATAGACCTATGATCAAGCTATCATCAGCTGAGGATCTGAGAAGAGGATATTTCGAAGACAGCTTTCACCACTCGGTATGGGCTGTATGAGTGCACCGTTATGTCCTTCGGACTGACAAATGCACCGGCCTTCTTCAAGAATTTGATGAACAAGGTGTTCATGGAGTTTCTAGATAAATTCGTGGTGGTTTTCATCGACGACATCCTTATCTACTCGAAATCAGCAAAAGAACATGAGCAGCATCTCCGGTTGGTTCTCGAAAAGCTGAGAGAACACTGGTTGTATGCCAAGTTTAGCAAGTGCGATTTCTGGTTGAAAGAAGTGTAGTTCGAGCACTGGTTGTATGCCAAGTTTAGCAAGTGTGACATCTGGTTGAAAGAAGTGCAATTCCTCAGACACATCATCACCGCCCAGGGAGTTGCCGTGGACCCAATGAATGTGGAGTCCGTTACCAATTGGAAACCACCCAAGACAATGACACAAGTGCGGAGTTTTCTCAGATTTGCGGGTTATTACCGCTGGTTCATCGAGAACTTCTCAAAGATCACAAGACCCCTGACTCAATTATTGAAGAAAGACGTAAGGTTTGGTTGGACAGCTAAATGTAATTGCAGCTTTGAGGAACTCAAAAGGAAGTTAGTCTCGGCACCAGTCCTGATCTTACTAGATCCCAAGAAAGACTTCTAGGTATACTGCGATGCTTCTCGCCAAGGGCTAGGATGCGTGCTGATGCAAGGAGGCAGAGTGGTAGCCTATGCATCACGATAGTTGCGCCCCCATAAGGGCAACTACCCAACACACGATCTGGAATTGGCTGCAGTGGTTCATGCTTTGAAGATTTGGCGGCATTACCTTATCGGTAACCGTAGTGAGATCTATACGAACCACAAGAGTCTGAAATACATATTTACCCAGCCTGACCTGAACCCCCGTCAAAGAAGGTGGCTGAAGTTGATTAAAGATTATGATGTGGGAATACACTACCACCCGGGAAAAGCCAACGTCGTGGCTGACACTCTGTGGAGGCCATGGGCCCCGGGTACCTCATTACCAGTATATGGGCCACTCAGATAGAGGATGGGCCGAACCATGTAATTAGAGATAAGATAGCACCCGGCAGGCTTTGCCTTGTATAACAAGGAAAAGTAGTCTTAGTCGGATAGGACTCTATCTCTAAGAAGGAAATCCCTTGGCCGTATCCGGCTGGGATCCTTATCATGTACCCCTGTCCCCTAGTATATAAAGGGAGGCAGGGCACCCCTTAGGGCAGGAGACAAGATCATCGATCATCAAACACCTCAGAGGAATAACACCTCAACTGGACGTAGGGTATTACCTCACATTGAGGGCTTGAACCAATATAAATCTTCTGTGTTCCTCTGCAATCCACCGAATTCAGCTTCGCCGAGTAGCCCTATAGTTTTATTGCTGGTGCAAAGCATTGACAGTTGGCGCGCCAGGTAGGGGGTCCGGCAAATTCTTCATCAGCAGATTCGATGGATTCAACCAACGGAGTCAACAGCCACAAGTTCTGCCCTAGAGACGCAATTACCTTTGGGAGCCTAGACTTCGTCGCCGATCAACTCGGCAATCTCACCTTGGCTGAGGCAGACCCAATCTCGTCGGCCGAGGAACTAGCTGACATTGCGCCAGTCAGCCCACAGGACGTCGTGATCTCCTTCCATGACTTACTGCGGCAGTCCTTCACATTGCCAAGCGTAGGGACAACTCTCTCCTTCGGCGTTCGACTTGCGCTAGGCCTTGAGCCAGCCCGGGTTGGGCCGAGAAGGGGGGAGATCCTCAATCTCCCACACGGACTCGGCGACGCTGCGGATTTACACTCTGCACAACATACCCGATCTCCTATGATTCAGTTTGGACAGGGCCAAGTGCCGTTTCAGATTGGATCTAGAGAGGTTGGGGTCGTTCTCACTCCGATAAACTACTCGGAGTCCGACTCCAAGTCGGATAACGGTTCGAACGTTAGTTCGGACTCCAGTCTGGTGAGCTTTCTCCTCCCCCGCGAGATCTTCATGGCCTCAACACCACCCTCCGAGGTGCGCCGACTACAAGAGGAGCAGCAGGAGGAGGCGCACCGACTGCAACAACAAGAGGAAGGTGATCGCGAGGCTCGCAACGACGGGCTGCGCAGAGCTAGGCGAGCAACCCAGCAGCAGATTCTCCAAACTAAAGTCAGCGATCATGACGTCTTCGTCACGCCGCAACAGAACGTTGTGGCCGCTGCAACTTTGCTGGACACGCTCCAGTTCGGGCCTGACCACCAGGCCACTCCAACCATTGCCAAGATCAAGGCGATGATCACGGCTGCTGCCTGCCAACAACAACAGCAGTCGGGCGACACCCTAGTACCGACTAATCAGTCGGGATCTCCAACAGCGGGCTCGTCCACATCAGCTCGACGTCGAGCGGCCGGCTCAAGTCGGCAACATGAAGAGTCTAGGCAAACTACACTCGGCAATACTAATAACAACAACCAGTGTCATCACCAGTATGATCGCCGACCTAATCAAGACCTCAGAGAGCGCATACAGCATGACCTTCGCCATACTATCAGCGCCCGGCGCCGCGAGCGACAAGAGGATGAGCGCCGCCAACTGGAAGACGAAAACGAGCGCTTTGGCCTCCATCACGAGTGGTTTAACCGCCGTGGTCGAAGCCCGAGCCCACACGTAGATGAAGGGATCCCGGCTTTCACTCGGGACCTGCAGGACGTCCACTGGCCGACTAGCTTTAAGCCCACGGGTATCGAAAAGTACGACACCAAGACAAATCCCGAGTCCTGGATCACCGTATATACCCTAGCAGTCCAAGCTGCTGGGGACAACAACAAAGCCATGGCTAACTACCTCCAGTCGCGCTAGCCGACTCGGCGAGGACATGGCTGACATGCCTCCCGAAGCGGTCAATCGGTTCCTGGGGAGAAATCAGGGAGCGGTTCATCGTGAATTTTCAGGGGACCTACGAGAGACCGTCTTCAGAGCACGATCTTTATCAGCTGCACCAGAAGAAGAACGAGTCTCTGCGAGACTTCATCAAGAGGTTTTCCAAGAAGCGCAACAAGATCCCAACAATCCGCGACGAGGCTGTCATCGCCGCCTTCCGCAAGGGAGTAAAAGACGCCCCATTCATTGTGAAGTTCACTCGGAAACCACCGTCGTCTGTCCGGGCTCTGTTCGACATGGCCAACAAATACGCCGACTCGGCTGAAGTGGTCGTAGAGGCCCTCGACGAGAAGAAGGAGACCTGACAGAAGGACCCAAAGGCGAAAACCAACAATGAGCCTTCTCAAAACAAGTCTGGCGGCCGTAAACGGAAGTCGGACAACGAGGTGGCCAACATGGAGCGCACTCAGCCGCGGTCCTAGCGGAATAACGACTACCAGAAAGTCATGAGCAGGCCATGCCCCTTCCACCCCAAGGGCAAGCACGCGGCCAAAGACTGCTACAAGCTCAAGAAGTTTGCCTCTGAGCAGGCTTCATCGTCTGGCGCCGACAAGGACAAAGACAAGCCAGACTCAGGTCCGGCTGACAATTTCCAAGATCCTCAAGCCGAGCTCAATCACATCTTCGGGGGGCCGCTCGCGTACGAGTCCAAGTGCAAACAGAAGCTTTCAGCACGCGACATCAACACGGTCTCTACGACGGATAGCCCCCAGTACCTGCGCTGGTCAGAGATGGCCATCACCTTCAATCGCGTAGATCACCCAAATCGAGTTTCCCACCCAGGACGCTATCCACTCGTCCTGGACCCGGTCATCAGAAACATCAGGCTGAAGAAAACCCTCATCGACGGAGGTAGCGCGTTCAATATCCTGTTCGCCAAGACCTTGGACAAGATGAAGATTCCTCGTTCAGAACTACGGCCAAGCATTGCGCCCTTCCACGGGATAATTCCCGGCCTGTCATCAACTCCACTCGGGCAGATAACCTTGCCGGTAACCTTCGGCACGCGGGATAACTTCCGCACGGAAAACGTCTATTTCGAGGTGGCCAACTTCGAGATCGCGTACCACGTGATACTCGGATGACCGGCACTCGCCAAATTCATGGTGATACCGCACTATACATACATGGTGCTCAAGATGCCTGGGCCAACAGGAGTCCTCTCCCTCTGCAGCGACATCAAGCAAGCCTTCACCTGCGACAAGGAGAGCTGTGAACTGGCTCAATCACAAGAGGTGCCAGTCGGGCGCGATAGCATTCGGCAAGCCGCCACAACCGAAGTCGAGCAGGATCAAGTTCCGGCGAAAAAAGCAGCAAAGTCGGGAATTTCAGCGGACTCTGACACGAAGAAGATCCCCCTAGACCCTTCCGACCCCTCCAAGACTGCTCTAGTCGGGATCGGACTCGACCCCAAATAGGAAGACGCGCTCGTCACCTTCCTCCAAGCCAATAAAGATATCTTCGCGTGGAAACCGTCCGACATGCCGGGCGTACCAAGGGAGGTGATCGAGCACGCCCTCAATGTGAAGACAGACGCCAAGCCAGTCAAGCAACGGCTGCGGCGCTTCGCTCAAGACCGCAAGGATGCTATTCGGGAGGAGATTACCAAGCTCCTCGCAGCCGGGTTCATCAAGGAGGTCTATCACCCGGATTGGCTGGCAAACCCAGTTCTAGTCCGGAAGAAAAACGGTAAATGGCGCATGTGCGTCGACTACACCGATCTCAACAAGGTGTGCCCCAAGGACCCATTTGGTCTTCCTAGGATAGATCAGGTGGTTGATTCCACTGCAGGGTGCGACCTACTCAGTTTTCTTGACCGCTACTCGGGATACCATCAAATCAGCCTGAGGGAGGAAGACTGCTTAAAGATGTCTTTCATCACGCCGTTTGGAGCGTACTGCTACATCACAATGCCGTTCAGTCTGAAGAATGCTAGAGCAACCTATCATCGAGCCATTCAACGGTGTCTGCACACCCAGATCGGGCGCAATGTGGAAGCCTACGTCGACGATGTGGTGATCAAGACCAAGTCCAAAGAAGACCTCATCGCTGACCTGGAAGAAACCTTCCAAAACCTTCGAAGATTCAAGATGAAGTTGAACCCGGAAAAATGCGCCTTCGGTGTGCCATCCAGAAAGTTACTCGGCTTCATCGTCTCGCATCGCGGCATCAAGGCCAACCCGGAGAAAGTCAACGCCATCAGAAACATGGCACCCCCGACTAACCTCAAAGATGTCCAGAAGCTGACAGGCTGCATGGCAGCACTCAGCCAGTTCATTTCCCGACTGGGCGAATGGGGTATGCCCTTCTTCAAGCTACTCAAAAAGGCAGACAATTTCCAATGGACTCCGGAAGCCCAGCAAGCCTTCGAAGATTTCAAACAATTCCTCACATCACCCCCTATGTTGGCGTCACCTCTACCCAAGGAACCGCTTATGCTATATCTGGCGGCAACCACCCAGGTAGTCAGCACGGTGTTGGTGGTCGAGCGATCCGAACAGGGTCATATTCAGAAAATACAACGGCTAGTCTACTTTGTCAGCGAGGTCCTCGCCGATTCCAAAATGAGATACCTGCAGGTCTAGAAGCTACCATATGGCCTACTCATCACAGTCCGGAAGTTGGTGCATTACTTTCAAGCACATCAAGTCACGGTGGTCACAGCGTTTCCACTCGAGGATGTCCTTCATAATCGCGAGGCCACCGGCCGAATCGCTAAATGGGCACTCGAGTTGATGGCGTTCGACATCACCTTTCAGCCACGGACAGCAATTAAATCTCAAGCTCTAGCCGACTTCGTGGCCGAGTGGACAGAAGTTCAACTCCCAACACCAACAGCAAAGCTAGAGTACTGGACAATGTACTTCGACAGTTCTCTACGGATCGGCGGCGCCGGGGCCAGAGTTATATTGACGTCCCTCACTGGCGAAAAACTGAAGTACATTCTACAAATCCACTTCCCGGCTTCCCACAACGTCGCCGAGTACGAGGCACTTGTCCACGGGCTCTGCATCGCTATATCACTCGGCATACGTCGACTGGTTGTGCGCGGGGATTCTCAACTCATGGTAAACCAAGTCATGAAAGACTAGACTTGTCTCGATGATACCATGGCGGCATACTGTCAGGAGGTCCACAAGCTGGAAAACAAGTTTGACGGGCTGGAAATCACACATGTCCTGCGTCAATACAACGACGCGGCAGACGAGCTGGCAAACATGGGATCCAAGCGAGAAGCAGTCCCGACTGGAATCTTTGTTGAGCAACTTATGGAGCCATCAGTCAAGAAGAAACCGGCCACAGACGAGGTGCTGCACATATGTCAAGACTGGAGGACTCCTATTGTCAAATTCCTCCTAGACGACGAACTCCAGGAAGATCGCAGTCAAGCCGAGCAGATCAAGCGTCGAAGCAAAAGCTTCCTACTAGTCGGAGAAGACCTATACCGAAGGAGCGCATCTGGTGTCCTCATGCGCTGCGTCACCACCGAGGAGGGCAAGCAGATTCTGCATTCGATCCACTCGGGCATATGTGGCAACCATGCTGCATCCAGGACGTTAGTCGGAAAGGCTTACCGGCAGGGATTTTTTTGGCCCACAGCAGTAACAGACACCAAGGACATTGTTCGCAAGTGCGAGGGTTGCCAGTTCTATGCAAGACAAACAAATCTCCCAGCCCAGGAACTCCAAACTATACCTATTTCCTGGCCATTCGCAGTATGGGGGCTCGACATGGTCGGGCCTTTCAAGAAAGCACCAGGAGGGTTTACACATTTACTCGTCGCGGCGGACAAATTCACCAAGTGGATTGAGGCTAAACCCGTTGCAACAATTACAGCGGCACGAGCAAAGGACTTCATCACGAGTATACTATACCGGTTCGGGGTCCCTAACCGCATCATCACCGACAACGGTACTCAGTTCACGGGCGGCGTATTCCAAGACTTCTGCGAAGATTTCGACATCAAGATCTACTACGCATCTGTGGCACACCCGCGGAGCAACGGGCAGGTCGAACGAGCCAACGGTATGGTCCTACAAGGCATCAAGGCCAGAATATTTGACCAACTACAACCATACGCGGGCCGGTGGGTACAAGAACTCCCATCGGTCCTCTGGTCTCTCAGAACCATGGTTAGTCGGGCAACAGGGCAATCCCCTTTCTTCCTGGTCTACGGCGCCGAGGCCATGCTACCGACAGAGTTACAGTTCGGCTCTCCGCAAGTCCGGGCTTACTTAGAAGACATCTCCAACAGTACCCGACTGGTCGAGTTAGATCAGTTGGAAGAAGCAAGAGACACCGCAACAATCCAGTCGACAAGGTATCTTCAAGGCCTACGTCGCTACCACAATCGCAATGTCCGTGGCCGCGCCTTTTTGGTCGGGGACCTCATCCTGAGGAAAATACAAACCACCAAAGACAGGCACAAATTATCCCCAATCTAGGAAGGGCCGTTCATTATAGCCGAGGTCACGCGGCCAGGCGCCTACTGACTGAAGACCGAAGACGGCGTTCTCATCAGCAACTCATGGAACATAGAATAGCTACGTCCTTTCTATACCTAACTTCTATAATTTTCATGTGTACAGTTTCTCTAGCTCACTACGCCGCTTGTATCAACCGAGTAGTGAGTTGGGGGCTGCATGTATATATGTGTTCTGTCAATAACATACGAGCTTACCCTACTTCAGTTATGAAGCCTTACTACGACTGTCACATTTGCCCGAGTACAGCCTCTTACTTTGAACCTTTTTATTAAGTTCTGACAGACTAACTCGGCGCAGACTACACGGTCAAGTAAAGCTAATGACGACTGAGTAATAAGCTTGGCGGCATTGCACACATATTTACACATGTTTTTTCACAAAAGCTTATACATACCGACTACATAACATGCTGCCCTTACAGACCTAGGTCTCGGGTAATTATTTCAGCAGTCGGCTTCGCCCGGGCAATCAGCTCCAGCGCCTCCTCGGGCATCGTCTCCTCAGCAAACCCCTCCCCGATGGCTTCAATATCTGCCCTTGGGTAGATGGACTTGGTCATTGCCAGGGTTTGGGCCACGCCGGCAACAACATGCTTATCCGAGTACTTCTTCAAGGCACTCGGTGCATCCTCAAGACGCGCCTCTATCTGGGGGATCCTGCTGCAACTAGTTCCCATAGGGCTAGGATCTATGAGGTCAAGGAGCCCTTTCACGGACCCGACGAGGGCCTCCCGTGATTCCCTGATCACCCTTATCTCCTCTGTGTAAAACCGATACTGGGCCTGGACATTGGCTCTCATGTCTGCCCAGGTCCGCCGACAAGTAAACTTGTCAGAATCGGCTATAGATGGAACGACTGATGGATTGGCTAAGATCACAATCAGGTTGAGGACTTACTTTCGTAGTCGGCCTCCCACCCGGCCACGGTCTTCTCCAGTTCGGCCTTTTCCTTACCGAGCTTGACAACGGCCTCTTGCAACTCGGCCTTCTCCCGGTCAAGCTCGGTGTTGGCCTTTGTCAGGTCGGCCTTGACCTTCTCAAGCTCGGCCCTGGCTTCTTCAGCCTCCTTCAGCTGCGATTCCCTCTCTGTTCAGGTCTTCAACTCTGCTTTGAGGGCTGCACGACATATTAGCCAAGAGCTCAACCGTGTGGTCGTGACATAACTGGGCAATCGGGAACAACGCCGCTGGATGAATACGTCGACGGTTCAGTTGGGAAGATGCATTCGGGGAGTTTACCTCTGATCTTTCCAGCTTGGGCCCAAGTCTTCTCCCTGAGCTGGTCGGCACCACTTTTCAGCCAGGCTTCCCTCCCTGCATGACGCTACTCCATCTCGGCCTTCAATGCCCGGAGCTGCTCCAATTCTGCGAGGTGGGGAGCCATCTCGACTAGGATCTCCGTCATCGCCTCGTTACGGTCGATGAGTTTCTGCTCAGGGTGGAGGACAAATCAAGGATGGAATCAGACGTCAAAACGAGAAGATCACCAAGACTCTACTACAAGGATCATACCCCAACTCCCTTGGACCCGCTGATAGCAGCGCGAAGCAAGCTTTCGCGTTCCCTCCTCGCGACGACCTCATCAAGCTTGAAGCTCTTCACGGTCCCGTCAGGTGCCGTCCATGTGAAGGTTCGGGGCATTACACGTGGAGGAGCTTCGATCCGAGGCAGGGTTGGGATCTCTGGCGGCGGCGGCGACGACCACGACGACCACAACAACGATGGGGTCCCGGCCTCCGCACTGCCGTCCCCCGCAGCCTCGGGGACTGGCTCGGGGGCTCTGACGGCGGCCTCTACAACAGGCGACGCTTCAGGGGCTGGGGCCTCAACCTTGGCAACCGCCTCTTGGTCAGGTGGCGGCGGCGACCCTGCAGTCGGGACCACCTCGGTCTCCCCGACCGGGCTGGCCACCGGCTCAGCGGATTTGTTCACGGCCGCCGGCTCGGCTGGGGCAGGCTCTTCAAGGGGAGCTGTTGGATTGGTCTCCTTGAGATCGATATCGGCCTGCTTCCTACACGACGAAACACGACATCAAAACACTACTCCAACACGCAAGAATTTCAGAAGATCCAGAGCAGCACACCTCTTGGAGAACTTCAGCCTCCTGCCGGGTGACCCGGGTCCCGTCGGGGCGCAAACTCCGGCGGTCGGCCCGGTCGGCGTTACAGTTGGCAGCGGCGCATCAGCCCGAGTCGGCCCCGATTCCGGTGTGGTTGGCTTGGGCACCTCCGTCCTCGGAGGTGTTTGCTCTGGCTGGCCCCTCAACGGTGCTGCTGCCGGGCTCGGCAATGTCGGGCTCAAACCCGCAGGTCTCAACCTGAGACTTGATCGCCTGGGCGCCGCGGCGACGGTGTCCCTTATCTTCAGGCTTCCCGCCACAGCGCGTGGCGTCATGGCCCCCTCGCCCCGATACAAAATGGGCTTCTTCCCCGCTCTCTTGGAGTCGGGTTGGGTAGCAAAGGGGCTCCTCGGCCTCTTCTTCGACGCGACGGTCGACAATGGGCGGGACTCTTCATCAAACTCTTCATGCCACTATAAGTGAGTCAACAAAATACATCAGGCAATGCTGAACAATCTCAGTTCCACAGGCATTCATCACAAAAGAAGATTAAAGGTTACCTTGGTCCGGGGCCGAATGAAGCTATAAGCAACAATCCGGCGGTTGTCATCTTCGGTCACGACCACCCCTTCGGAGAAGTAGCCAAACAAGGTCTCCGTCACTGCCCCCTTGGTCACCGACTCGTTGCTTACTCGGTTAGGATCGTTTTTGCCTTTAAAGGCCCAGCCGAATGCACTCCTCAGCTTCAGCGGCTGGATGCGCCAGGTCAGGAAGCGACGAGCCACCCAGGGTCCTGTCAGGCCAGCCTTCTTGAGGTCATTTATCTTCACCAACAGTTGATGTGCCTGGCCCATCTCTTCAAAGGATGGCTCTGCTGACCAGTTTGGTGAAACCACGGGCGGCAAGTCGGTAAATGTGCGCAAGGAGGGAGCTAGATCAACACCCAAGAAGCACTCACAAAGAGTAACAAAGATGGAGATCTGAAGAATCGAGTTGGGGTTCAAATGCACCAACTCCAGCCCGTAGAAGTCAAGGATGCGGCGGAAGAAATCAGAAGATGGAAGGCACAAGCCTCGATCGAAAAAAGAGGCGAAAACTACCGTTTCACCAGGTCGGGGATTTGGGATCGACTCACCCTTAGCCGACCACCAGCGAATCACCTCTTGGCTGGGCAACTTCAATTCGCTCTCCAGCCGCTTCAGCTTCACCGAGCCGCAATCCAAAATTGGCCAAGAACTCCCCGGTGCACCTGCAAGATCCGAAGCTTTCGGCATGACTGGAGCCGGTGAGATTTGGAGAAAAGCAAATCGGGGGCTTGGAACAAATGAAGAGGATTGGAATCGCCCGAGTTCGGGTGGGGAATAGCAGCAGCTAACCCTAGCTGGGCGGGAAGCAAAAAGTTGGGCGCGAAGGTGGAAGACGAAGCGATTAGCTGATTTGGGGAAGATGAAGGAATCTTTTTCTCTCTCCCTGCTTTTATAGAGCCGATGCCGACTAGATGGGCTTGGGCCTACACAGTCAGCACTGGGCCACCAAGATATGAGTTCCTATAGTAGCATGCTCCATGTGGGCCGCCCACAGGATGAGTTGAAATTATAGCACTGGTGCTACCAACAGGAGCCGATGAGGTAAACAGATATGCTTTATGAGAGCCTTATTGCTAAACATATATGTTTGGGTTTCTGTTCTATCCACCAGGTCTCAAGGATATATCCATACAAGGATCACAAGCTGGTCTTCATTAAAATTGGGGATGCAGGTATCTTTCTCGAGCACACCGACCACGCCGTGGATTTATTTTCATACAGTGGTACTCGGCCTACATGCGTGGCCATCAGTTGCCATGAGCAACATTTTACCCGCTGACATGATGCGGAAGACTCTAACTTTCGAGTGGTGCACTACTTGGGAGAGACTATAAATATCTTTTCCCGCTGACATGATGCGGAGGAGTCCAACTTCTGGGTGGGACGCCACTCGGAAAAGACTATAAAACCCCTTTCCAGCTGACGTGACGCTGAAGAGTCCCATATACGAGTAGCATCCTACTCGGCAAGACTATAAACACATATTCCGACTGACATGAAGTCGAGGAGTCCTACATACGAGTAGTTCCCTACTCGACAAGACTATAAAGTTTATTCCGGTTGACATGATACCGAAGAGTCTCATATACCAGTAGTAATCTACTCGGGAAAGACTTCCAGGTTAAAGATCTTTGACTTTATGTTTAATTGTCTTCACAATTAAGCACGAAGTTGGGGGCTACACCTAATAGGTGTGCCTATTCGGCGCACACTATTCATATATCTCCATGAAGCCCTTCCTAGCCTCGCTGCCAGCTGACATGAAGCCAGACTCGGAAGAAGACTTACTCGGACAAAGAGTACTCGGGAGCACTGCACTCGGGCAATCTTCACTGTGGAGGATGAGCACTCGGCATCAGCTGTGACTCAACTATGAAGGTCTCAGGGGCTACTATGGAGGCCATGGGCCCCGGGTACCTCATTACCAGTATATGGGCCACTCGGATAGAGGATGGGCCGAACCATGTAATTAGAGATAAGATAGCACCCGGCAGGCTTTGCCTTGTATAACAAGGAAAAGTAGTCTTAGTCGGATAGGACTCTATCTCTAAGAAGGAAATCCCTTGGCCGTATCCGGCTAGGATCCTTATCATGTACCCCTATCCCCTAGTATATAAAGGGAGGCAGGGCGCCCCTCAGGGCAGGAGACAAGATCATCGATCATCAAACACCTCAGAGGAATAACACCTCAACTGGACGTAGGGTATTACCTCACATCGAGGGCCTGAACTAGTATAAATCTTCTGTGTTCCTCTGCAATCCACCGAATTCACCTTCACCGAGTAGCCCTATAGTTTTATTGCCGGTGCAAAGCATCGACACACTCTGAGCAGGAAAAGTTACTGCAACACTGCTTTAGCAGAGATGCTGTGCAAGGAAGTGCAGCAGGAGTTCGAATGTCTGAATCTGAGCATCGTTGACCTTGGATTCGTGGCAGCCCTAGAGGCCCAGCCGACACTCTTCGATCAAGTTCATGAGGCACAAGCGAATGATCCAGAGATTAAAGAACTCAAGAAAAACATGAGAGTTGGAAAAGCCCAAGGACTCATGGAAGACGAAAACAGGACAGTCTGGATGGGATAACGATTGTGCGTCCCAGAAAACAAGGAACTCAAAGACTTAATCCTCTGGGAAGCACTAAAATATACCAAGATCTCAAGACAAAATTTTGGTGGGCTAGCATGAGAAGAGAAATCGCAGAATTCATGGCACTTTGTGATGTGTGTCAACGAGTCAAAGCAGAACACCAACGACCTGCAGGACTCCTATAGCCGCTTTCCCAGAGTGGAAGTGGGAAGAGATTGGGATGGACTTCATCACTGGTTTACCCCGCACA
This sequence comes from Oryza meyeriana var. granulata, assembly GCA_003991445.1. Lineage (NCBI taxonomy): Eukaryota > Viridiplantae > Streptophyta > Magnoliopsida > Poales > Poaceae > Oryza > Oryza meyeriana. The sequence goes on from RYFJ01000700.1 coordinate 65,457, forward strand.
TCTTCAGGATACGACTCGATCTGGGTGACCGTAGACAGGCTCACCAAGGTTGCCTATTTTATCCCAGTACATACAACATACTCGAGCAAGAGGCTAGCAGAACTCTACATGGCCCGCATAATGTGTTTACATGGAGTACCCAAGAGGATTGTATCTGACCACGGTAGCCAGTTCACTTCCAAGTTCTAGCAGAAGCTGCAAGCAGAACTAGGAACCCGACTAAATTTTAGCATAGCCTACCATCCCCAAATAGACGGACAGACTAAAAGAGTCAACCAGATATTGGAGGACATGCTAAGGGCTTGTGCATTGAATTTCGGTGGGACTTAGGATAAGAGTTTGCCCTACGCAGAGTTCTCATACAACAATAGCTACCAAGCTAGTCTGCAGATGGCCCCGTTCGAAGCCCTGTATGGTAGAAAGTGCTGTACGCCACTCTTTTGGGATCAGACAGGCGAACGCCAGGTATTTGGGACCGATGTGCTCAAAGAGGTGGAAGAGAAAGTGGTCATTATCGAGGAACGATTAAAGACAGCTCAGTCAAGGCAGAAGAGTTACGCCGACAACCATCACAGAGATCTGAGTTTTGAGGAAGGAGACTATGTGTACCTTCGCGTCACACCACTCCGCAGGGTAGAGAGATTCCAAACCAAAGGGAAGTTAGCCCCTCGTTTCGTGGGACCCTACCAAGTGCTAGCTCATAAACGCGAAGTTGCATACCAGTTGGATCTGCCAGCTTCAATGGCAGGTATACACAATGTGTTCCACGTGTCAGAACTGAAGAAATGTCTGAGGGTACTAGCAGAACAGGCCGATCCGGAGCAGATTGAGATCCAGGAAGACCTCACCTATGTAGAAAGGCCGATTTGAATCTTGGAGATCAGTGAAAGGAACACCCGAAGTCGAGTGATCAGGTTCTACAAGGTAGAGCGGAGTCACCATTCAGAGGAGAAAGCCACATGGGAGCGAGAGGATGAACTGAAGTCCGCCTATCCTCACCTCTTCACCAGCACGTCCGAATCTCAAGGGCGAGATTCTGTTTAAGGGGGGTAGGTTTGTCACACCCTGAATTTCCCCCTTAACTAGAGCCACACAAAATATATTAAAGAAAAGCCCCTAAGAAATTATTTTCTAAGGCCAACGAAATTAATTAAATAAGGAAAATGTGAAATAAAAAATTATCTTGGCCGAGAATATTTTTCCTATATTCTCCTTGCCAAAATACACTAACAGGAATTTTATTGGAATTTTTAGAGTATTGGAAGTATTTTTAATAAATCAAAACGAATTATCGGAATTAAAAACCTCTATGAAAATCCTTTTCTCCTTTTCTTTTTCCTTTTCTCTGTTTTTCTCTTTTCCTTTCCCACTGGGCCATGGCCCACCCCTGTTCTTCGCCCTGCCGGGGCCCGTGTGCATGCACGCCCCCCTCCCGTGGGTCTTGCTTGTCAGCCGCTCTCCCTCACGCGCCCACTCGCCCTCTCTCACTACCAACTAGGGCCCGCCCGCCAGCAACCGCCTGCTCCCCTCTCTCGCTGATGTGTGGGGTCGAGGCCCACACTCAGACCCATCGTCTACCTCCTTCTGGATCGGGCGGAGGGGAAATTTTCCCCGCTGTTCGATCTCCACCTTCTCACACCTCCTCGCGCGCCCGCTCCATGTTCAAACCCCGCAGAGTGGGTCGCCGTCCGTTACCCCCACGTCCTCCGCCCTGCACGCGCACGACCTCGTGCGGATTTCACCTTATCCCACCATAGCCGCCACCCTCCTATCTCGCGAAATTCGGTCACCATGGCCACAATCTCCTACTCCCGTGCCCATTTAAACCTTCACCGTATTCTCCTATACCTTTTCTCTCAAACACCCAAGCCTCTCGTGCCCTCTAACACACTCAGTGTAGCGAACCCGAGCTGCCGCCGTGCTCCGTTGACTCCAGCCACCCACCGCAGCCACTGTAGCCACCGCTAGGCCGCACGCTCGCCACCGCCAGCTCTGCTGGAGAAGCCAGGCCGCCGCTTTCGAGAGCCCGTACGCTGCCGGAGGCCAATCCTCCCCGTCGTCCTTCTCGGTGAGCATTGCCGCCGGTCTTCGGCCATGGAATTTTGCCATCTCTCCCGGCCTTTTTCTCTGCTAATCCCCTCTACACTGTCTCCTGGCCCTCCTCAATGACGTCCGCACCCTCGTCGCCCCTCAGCGTCTCCGGAACCCCATCGGCGATGGCATTCTGAAGCTCCGCTGCCGCCAACTCCTCTCCTTCGCTGTCGTTCACCATGTTCCGGTCATCGGAACTCCTCGGTGAGGATCCCCTCATCTTCCTCGTTCCATCTCGCAGCTCGCCACCATTCTCCAGGGGCCGGATGGTCGCCGGTGGCGACCATTGGGCCACTCGCCCCGCCGCGGCGTGGCCGCGCCGGCGGGACAAGCCCCCTTTTGTCCTGCACCGTCCGATCTACCTTAGGGTATATCTAGACCGGTCGTGTGGTGCCCTGCGGATGCCCGCATCCCTGCCACGTTGGCGCTGCATCAGCACCGCGTCGGTGGCCCCACCTGCCATAGCGGCCGTGTCGGCTGCCACGTGGTGTGGTCGCGTTGGGCTGCGGTGGACCGCGTCCACTGTGCGCCGCTCTCTCAGTTTCACCGACCCATGGGTCCCACCTATCAGTGCACCGCGGTTCGCTGATGCCGTAAACCTGGTTAATTACGCAATAAATCATTAGGAAATTATTTTTTTGTATAGAAAACATAGAGAAACTTTAAAAATCCATAACTAATTCATACGAGCTCCGATTAATTCCATTCAAATTGCATTAAATCCATAAAAATATCGAGAATCCATTAAAAGTACTTTCAGCCCTTGTTTCAGTGTTCACATGTACTGTTTGTAATTGTTTGTGTTTTGTTTGCTATAGAGTCCGACGCAGTCGATCCTCCTGTTTACTATGAAATTGTTGCTGAGTTCGTCGAGCCAGAGCAAGGCAAGTCGCATCATTTTCCTCGATCATTTTGTACCCATTAATTGCATACTATTTTTTTAGATTAATAAACATGGATTATTTCATCATTTCATGTGGGGAGGGTGACCTATATAAAGGAAATTTTAATTGCTCTGATTTTATTCCACCTGTACACCTTTGTAGCTGGGTAATAATATGACTAGAGGCTATTGTTAGTATGCTTAGCCCTGCCTAGAAACCTTTAGCTCACATAGGGATTTAAATACTTTAATTTACATTTATGGTTCGACTCAATGTCGGGAAATGGAACTTTGGATATGTTGATGTTAAGTTACTAAAATTTGACCTAAATGGTGGGCTGTGGGTGCATGGTTTTGTTGCTCGCACCCATGGCAGTTAAGGACTGGTTCGCAGGACTCCCTTGGGCTGATACTCGTACATTCCACAAGCCAGTGTAGGCAATGGCTGGGCTTGTATGTTTCTTCTCCCTCTCCTAGGCATCGTTGGTGAGAATGGGCGTGATGGAGTTGGGTCGACTCGGGGTCGGGTTGATCGGCTTCCAGATGCATTGCGGCACAAGGGGGGTAGTCTGGCCGATGTGGGGTATCCTGGTGGCAGGTGCAACCTCAGCGTGGTGTGGATGGTTTGGGAGAGGCTACGTGAACGGTCCTGTCATAGCCTCTTGCGGGGTGTCATGGTGACACACCGGCACACAGGAATGTGTGTGGGGCTGTGCCTTGTGGGTACAATTGTACACTTCTGGCCAGAGTAAAATCTATTCAAATAGCCGCACCCGCGGTCATGGGCATTTTGGTCAAGACTCACCGTGATTAGTCCCACCATAGTAAATTGATTTAAATTTTACTGTAGAGGCAGGATGGAGGATTGGGCCTGGTCAATATGATGTAACGTTGATCAGTAGAGGTTTAATACAATTAACCTTTTTAATGCTTGCGAATCATTACTGTTTATTTACCGCTTTTACAGAAATGAACCCTGAGCCTTCCTTTGTTCTCCCGTGTATTGTGCATATTTGCGGGTGTGTGGAGGCCATGGGCCCCGGGTACCTCATGACAAGCATATGGGCCACTTGGACAGAGGATGGGCCTAGCTTTGTAATTAGGGATACAATAGGACTCGGCATACTTAACCTTGCACGACAGGGAAAATATAGTCCTAGCAGGGCACGTTGTACTCCTAGAAGGAGATCCCTTGGTCGTAGTCTGACTAGGACTCCTACTTTGTAACCCTGTCTCCCAGTATATAAGGGGAGGCAGGGTGCCCTCTGAGGGCAGGTTCACAAGAATCACCATCATACATCCTCAAAAGAAATACAACCACAACTAGACGTAGGGTATTACCACTGCATTTCTCTTTACCGCTACATTTATGTAAGACAATTTTATTCTGTTTGTAAGACGCACTCTGTATGGCAACTTGGTATTGTGTACCCTGGCTTTCCTGGACGGGGATTTAATACATAGAAATATTTGGAAACCTTCTGACATGCCTAGGGTACCAAGGGAGGTGATCGAGCACGCCCTCAATGTCAAGACAGATGCCAAGCCAATCAAGCAACGGCTACGGCGTTTCGCTCAGGATATCAAAAATGCTATTCGGGAGGAGATAACCAAGCTCCTCGTAGCTAGGTTCATCAAAGAGGTCTACCACCCAAATTGGTTGGCAAACCCAGTCCTGGTTCGGAAGAAGAACGGTAAATGGCGCATGTGCATCGACTACACCGACATGAACAAGGCGTGCCCCAAAGATCCATTTGCTCTACCCAGAATAGATTAGGTGGTGCATTCAATTGCGTGGTGCGAACTTCTTAGCTTTCTCGATTGCTACTCGGGATATCATCAAATCAGCTTGAAGGAGGAGGACTGTCTAAAGACTTGTTTCATCATGCCGTTTGGCACATACGGCTACATCAGTATGCCGTTCTGTTTAAAAAACGCTGGAGCAACGTATCAACAAGCAATTCAGCGGTGTTTACATACTTAGATCGGGTGCAACGTGGAGGCATATGTCGATGACGTGGTGATCAAGACAAAGTCCAAGGAAGACCTCATCGCTGACTTGGAGGAAACCTTCCAAAATCTTCAAAGATTCAAGATGAAGTTGAACCTGGAAAAGTGCACCTTCGGTGTGCCATCCGGAAAGCTACTTGGTTTCATCATATCGCATCGCGGCATCGAGGCCAATCCATAGAAAATCAACGCAATCATGAACATGGCACCCCTGACAAGCCAAAAGGATGTCCAAAAGCTGACAAACTGCATGGCGGCACTCAGCCGATTCATCTCCCGACTAGGCGAACGGGGCATGCCCTTCTTCAAATTACTGAAGAAAGCAGATAATTTTCAATGGACTCCCTAAGCCCAGCAAGCCTTTGAAGACTTCAAGAAATTTCTCACATCACCACTAGTGTTGGCATCACCTATGCCCCAGGAGCCATTAATGTTATATCTGGCGGCAACCACTCAGGTAGTCAGCATAGTGTTGGTGGTCGAGCGATCAGAGCCGGGTCATATCCAGAAAATTAAACGGCCAGTCTAGTTCGTCAGCGAGGTCCTAGCTGACTCAAAGATGAGATATCCTCAAGTCCAGAAGCTGCTATATGGCCTACTCATCACTGTCCGGAAGCTGGTGCACTATTTTCAGTCACACCAAGTCACGGTGGTCACATTGTATCCACTCGGTGACGTCCTACACAACCACGAGGCCACCGGCCGAATTGCTAAATGGGCACTCGAGTTGATGGCGTTCGACATCACCTTTCAGCCACGGACAACAATTAAATCTCAAGCTCTAGCCGATAACTCATGTATTATGACAATACAACGATGCTGCAGACGAATTGGCTAACATGAGATCCAAGAGAGAAGTGGTCCTGACTGGGATTTTCGTCGAGCAACTACTGGAGCCATCAGTCAAGAAGAAACCAGTGCCAAAACAGTCGGGGCATGAACCTACCCCGGCAACAGACGATGTACTGATCATATCCCAAGATTGGCAGACTCCAATTCTCAAATTCCTCTTGGATGATGAACTCCTAGAAGATCGCAGCGAAGCCAAACAAATCAAACGTCGAAGCAAATGTTTCCTAGTAGTCGGAGAAGACCTGTATTGAAGAAGTGCATCCGGAGTTCTCATGTGCTGTGTCACACCCGAGGAGGGCAAGTAGATTCTGCAATCGATCCACTCGGACATTTGTGGCAACCATGCCGCATCTAGGATGTTAGTCGGAAAGGCTTATAGGCAAGGATTTTTCTGGCCAACTGCAGTAACAGATGCTAAAGACATAGTTCGCACATGCGAGGGTTGTCAATTCTATGCAAGACAAACAAATCTTCCTGCCCAAGAACTTCAAACCATCCCAATCTCTTGGCCCTTTGCAGTATGGGGGCTTGACATGGCCGGGCCTTTCAAGAAAACGCCAGGAGGGTTCACACACTTGTTCGTCACAGTGGATAAATTCACAAAGTGGATTGAGGCAAAACCCGTTGGTACCATAACAGCGGCACGAGCAAAGGACTTCATCATGAGTATACTATACCGATTTAGGGTTCCTAACCGCATCATAACGGACAACAGTACTCAGTTCACTGGCAGCATATTTCAAGATTTCTATGACGACTTCGGCATCAAGATTTGTTATGCTTTTGTGGCACACCCGCGAACCAATGGGCAGGTTGAGCGTGCTAATGGCATGGTCTTACAAGGTATCAAGGTTAGAATATTTGACCGACTACAACCATATGCAGGGCGGTGGGTACAAGAACTCCCATCTGTTCTCTGGTCTAAGAACCACGGTTAGTCGGGCAATAGGGCAATCCCCTTTCTTTCTGATATATGGTGCTGAGGCTATGTTACCAACCGAGTTAGCGTTCGGCTCTCTGCAAGTTCGGGCCTACTCAGAAGATAAATCCAACAAAAACCGATTGGTTCAACTCGATCAGTTGGAGGAAGCTAGGGACATCACAATCATCCAGTCGGCAAGGTATCTTCAATGCCTGCGTCGTTATCACAGTCGGAATGTCCGTGGCCGCGCCTTTTTGGTCGGTGATCTCATCTTGAGGAAAATACAAACCACCAAAGACAAGCATAAACTATCCCCCTTGTGGGAAGGGCCGTTCATTATCGCTGAGGTGACTCGGCCGAGCGCCTACCGATTGAAGATTGAAGGCAGTGCCCTAGTCAGCAACTCATGGAATATAGAACAGCTACATCCTTTCTATAACTAGGTTTTGTACTTTTTCACATACATATGTATAAAGTTTTTCTCTGACTCACTTCATCGCTTGTTCCAACCGAGTAGTGAGTCGAGGGCTGCATGTATTATATGTGCTTGGTTAACAAAATACGAGCTTGTTTTATCTAAGTTATGAAGTTTTACAACGATTATGTCATGTTTGCCCAATTATAGCTTTTTGAGGTGAACGATTTTTATTAAGTTCCTATCGATCAACTCGACGCAGATTATATAGTCAGGAAAAGCGAATGATAACTAAGTAAAACCAAGAACTCGGCTGCCTTGTACATATATTTACACATGTCTTTACAAAAGCTTTATATACACCGACTGCATGATGGTTTGTTCTTACATTCCTAGGTCTTTTGTGATCACCTCTGCAGTCGGCCTCGCCTAGGTAATCAACTCTAGTGCTTCCTCAGGTGTTGTCTCTTTGGCAAACCCCGCACCGATGGCCTCGAGGTCTACCCTAGGGTAAATCAACTTGGTCATGGCTAGGGTCTGGGCCACGCCGATAGCAACACACTCATCCTGTCGATGCTTTGCACCAGCAATAATACTACGGGGCTACTCGGCGACCTGGAATTCGGTGGATTGCAGAGGAACACGGGAGAATTATACTGGTTTAGGCCCTCGATGTGAGGTAATACCCTACGTCCAGTTGAGGTGTTATTCCTCTGAGGTGGTTTTGAGATCAATGATCTTGCCTGCCCTCATGGGGCGCCCTGCCTCCCTTTATATACTAGGGGACAAGGGTACATGGTAAGGATCCCAGTCGGATACGACCAAGGGATTTCCTTCTTAGAGATCGAATCCTATCCGACTAAGGCTAGGTTTCCTTATCGTACAAGGCACAGCCTGCCGGGTGCTATCTTATCTCTAATTACATGATATGGCCCATCCTCCATCCGAGTGGCCCATGTGCTGATAATGAAGTACCCGGGGCCCATGGCTCCCACAGTAGCCCCTGAGACCTTCATAGTTGAGTCACAGCTGATGCCGAGTGCTCATCCTCCACGGTGAAGGTTACCCGAGTGCGATGCTCCCGAGTACTCTTTGTCTGAGTAAGTCTTCCCGAGTCCTGCTTCATGTCAGCTGGCAGCGAGGCTATGAAGGGCTTCTTGCAGATATATGAATAGCGTGCGCCGAATAGGCGCACCTATTAGGTGTAGCCCCCGACTTTGTGCTTAATTGTGAAGACAAGTAAACATAAAGTCAAAGATCTTTAACCTGGAAGTCTTTCCCGAGTAGATTACTACTGGTATATGAGACTCTTCGGTATAATGTCAACCGGAATATAATTTATAGTCTTGCCGAGTAGGAGACTACTCGTATATAGGACTCTTCGACTTCATGTCAGTCGGAATATGAGTTTATAGTCTTTTCCGAGTGGCGTCCCACTCAAAAGCTAGACTCTTCCGCATCATGTCAGCGGGAATAGATATTTATAGTCTCTCCCGAGTAGTGTACTACTCGAAAGTTAGACTCTTCAGCGTCATGTCGGCTGGAATAATGTCGCTCATGGCAACTGATGGCCACGCATGTAGGCCGAGTACCACTTTATGAAAATAAATCCATTACGTGGTCAGGTGTTCCCGAGAAAGATACCTGCATCCCCAATTTTAATGAAGACCAGCTTGTGATCCCTGTAAGGATATATCCTCGAGACCTGGTGGATAAAATAGATACCCAAACATATATGTTTAGCAGTAAGGCTTTCATGAAGCATATCTGTTTACCTCATCGGTTCCTGTGGGTAGCACCAGCGCTATAATTTCAACTCAGCCTGTGGGCGGCCCACATGGAGCATGCTACTGTAGGAACTCATATCTTGTCGGCCCAATACCGACTGTGCAGGCCTGAGCCCATCTAGTCGGTACAGGCTATAAAAGGATAGGGAGAGAGAAAAAGATTCCGTCGTCTTCCCCAAAGCAGCCAATCTCTTCGTCTTCCACCTTCGCGCCTAGCTTTTCGCCTCCCGCCCGGCTAGGGTTAGCAGCAGCCGTTCCCCACCCGGACTCGGGTGATTTCAATCCTCTTCGTTTATTCCAAGCTCCCGATTTGCTTTCCCCCAAATCTCACCACCTCCAGTCATGTCGAAGGCGACGAATCCTGCGGGTGCGCCAGGGAGTTCTTGGCCGATCTCGGATTGCGGCTTGGTGAAGCTGAGACGGCTGGAGAGCGAGCTGAGGTTGCCCAGCCAAGAAGTGATCCGTTGGCGGTCGGCGAGGGATGAGTCGAGCCCCAACCCCCGGCCTGGTGAAACGGTAGTTTTCGCCTCTTTCTTTGATCGGGGCTTGTGTCTTCCGTCATCTGATTTCTTTCGCCGCATCCTTGATTTCTACGGGCTGGAGTTGGTACATTTACATCCCAACTCGATCCTTCAGATCTCCATATTCGTTACTCTTTGCGAGTGCTTTCTGGGTGTTGAGCCCCATTTCATCCTCTTCCAACACTTGTTCCATGTCAAGCCCCAGCCTTCCAAGAGTAATATCAGTGTGATTGGGGGGGCTGGTCTTCAACTAAGGAGTGATGGAAGAAACGTATATCGATTTGCCCTTGAAATCTTCTCTGAAGGGCTGGCACAAGGAGTGGTTTTACTGCGCCGATCTAGCTCCTTCCTTGCGCCCGTTTACTGGTATGCCGCCGGCGGTGTTGCCAAGCTGGTCCTCAGAGCCAACCTTTGAAGAACTGGGCCAGGCACATATATTGCTGACGAAGATAGATGACCTCAAGAGGGCCGGCTTGACGGGGCCCTGGGTGGCTCGTCGTTTCCTGACGAGGCGCGTCCAACCGCTAAAGTTGAGAAGCGCCTTCGGCTGGGCCTTCAAAGGTAAACACGATCCCGACCGGGTGAGCAGCGAGACGGCGGACAAGGGGGCAGTGACCGATACCTTGTTTGGCTACTTCTCCGAAGGGGTGGTTGCCACCGAAGATGATAACCGCCGAGTTGCTGCCTATAGCTTCATCCGGCGGACCAAGGTAACCTTCTACCTTCTTCCGTGGTGAACGCCTGTGGAACGGTGATTGTTCAACCTTGCGTGATGGTATCTTGTCGACTTGCTTGTAGTGGCATGAGGAATTTGATGAAGACTCTCGTCCATTGTCGGCGGTCGCGTCGAAGAGAGGGCGAGGAGTCCCTCTGCTGCCCAACTCGACTCCAAGAGAGAGGGGAAGAAGCCGATTTTATATCGGGGCGAGGGGGCCATGACAGCAGCGCGTGAGCGACAGCTTGAAGATAAAGGACACCGCTGCCACAACGCCCACGCGGTCGAGTCCCAGGCTGAGATCAGCAAGCTTGGGCCCAACGTTGTCGTTCTCAGCAACAGCGCCACCAAGGGGCCGACCAAAGCAGAGGCCGATCGGGGCAAAGGAACCAGAACCAACCATTCCAAAGTCAGGGCCGGCTCGTGCTGATACGCCTCTGCCATCGATGACGCTGACCGGGGCAACTGCCGATGCTAGCGCTTCGCCGGGGGGCGGGCAGGCTGGCAGGAAGCTGAGGTTCTCCAAGAGGTGCGCTACTCCGGGTCTTCTGTAGTCGTTGTATGTTAGAATACAGTCCTGATGTCTTGCTTCGTCGTGCAGGAAGCGGGCCGATATCGACCTCAAAAAGGTTGAGCCATCTGCTCCACTTGATGAGTTCGCCCCAGCCGAGCCAGCAGCAGCGAACACACCTGTTGAGCCGGCGGCCAGCCCGGTTGCTGAGACCGAGGTGGTTCTGACTACAGGGCCACTACCGCCACTCGACCGAGAGTTGGCTGTTGAAACTGAGGCTCCAGCCCCCGAGGCACCGTACGTCGCGGAAGCGGGGGACGGAACCCCCGAGCCGGTCCCCGATGTTGTAGGGGAAGGCGGTGCCGAGGCCAAGACCCCGTTGCCATCGTGGTTATCGTCATCGCCATCGTCGCCGTTGCCGCCGCCGCCAGAGATCCCACATTTGCCTCGGATCGAAGCTCCCCGCGCGTGATGCCCGGACCTTCACGTGGACCACTCGCGAGGCACTATGAAAAGCTTCAGGCTCGATGAAGTCGTTGCAAGGAGAGGGCGCGAGAGCCTGCTCCGTGCCGCCATCAGCGGGTCCCAAGGGGTCGCGGTATGATTCTTGTAGTAAGCTCCAGCAATCTTCTTGTTTTGACATTTGACTCTGTCGTCGGTTTGTTCCTTGTCCCGAGTAGAAGCTCGTCGACCGCAACGAGGCGACGACGGAGATCCTGGTCGAGATGGCTCCCCACCTCACGGAATTGCACAGCTCCGGGCATTGAAGGCGAGAATGGAGGCGCGTCACGAGGAGGGAGGCTGACTGAAGAGCGGCGCCGATCAGCTCAGGGCGGAGACATGGGCCTAGCCGAGAAGATCAGAGGTAAATCCTCGAGTATATCTTCCCGACTGGACCGTTGAATGTATTCATCCAGCTACGTCGATCCGACTGCTCGGTGGTGTCATGACTGCACGGTTGAGCTCTTGGCTAATTTGTGGTGCAGACCTCGAAGCGGAGTTAAAGACCCGAGCGGAGAGGAGTCGCAGCTGAGGAGGCCGAAGAAGCCCAGGGCCGAGCTTGAAAGGGTCAAGGCCGACCTGACAAAGGCCAACAACCGAGCTTGACCGGAGAAGTCGAGTTGGAGAAGGCCGTCGGTCAAGCTCGGTAAGGAGAAGGCCGAACTGGAGAAGACCGTGGCCGGGTGGGAGGCGACTACGAAAAGTAGTCTCAACCGACTGTGATCTCAGCAATCCATTGGTCACACCGTGTGTAGCCGAATTCTGACAAGCTTGCTTGCGATCGTCTGGGCAGGCATGAGAGCCAACGTCCAGGCTCAGTACCGGTTCTACACGGGGAGATAAGATCAATCAGGGAGTGCACGGGAGGCCCTCGTCGGGTCCGTGAAGGGCTCCTTGACCTTGTAGATCCCCGCCCCAGAGGGGACCAGCTGTAGCAGAATTCCTCAGATAATGGGGCGTCTGAGGAGGCGCGAGTGCCCTGAAAAGGTACTCAGACGAGCGGGTTGCGCCGGCGTGGCCAGACCCTAGCAATGACCAAGTCATCTCCCGAGGGCAGACTTGAGGCCATTGGGAGGGATTTTCCGAGGAGACGACGCCCGAGGAAGCGCTGGAGCTGATCCCCAGGCGAAGCCGCTGCTGAAGCGATTACCCGAGACCTGGGTCTGTAAAGCAATACATTTTGTAGTCGGGATATATATATGCTTTCATATACGATCATGTGTAATATTGTGTCGTGCGCAAGCTTATTATTCGGTTGTCATTAGCTTTACCCGACCAGGTAGCATGTGCCGAGTTAGTCCGATAGAACTTGATAAAAAATGTTCGGAGTAGATGTATACTCGGGCGAACGCATCAGTCGTGGCAAGGCTTCATAACCGGGGTGAATAAGCTTGTATGTTATTGACAGAACACATATATACATGCAGCCCCGACTCACTATTCGGTTGAAACAAGCGGCGTAGTGAGTCAGGAAACTGTACACATGGAAATGTAAATCAGGTATAGAAAGGATGTAGCTGTTCTATGTTCCATGAGTTGGTGATGAGGACGCGTCTTTGGTCTTCAGTCGGTAGGCGCCTGGCGCGTGACCTCGGCTATAATGAATGGCCCTTCCCAGATGGGGGATAGTTTGTGCCTGTCCTTGGTGGTTTGTATCTTCCTTAGAACGAGATCCCCGACAAAAAGGCGCGGCCACGGACATTGCGATTGTGGTAGCGACGCAGGCTTGAAGATACTTGCCGACTGGATTGTTGCGGCGTCTCTTGCTTCTTCCAGCTGATCTAATTCGACCAGTCGGGTGCTGTTTGGAGTCATCTTCGGAGTAAGCCCGGACTCGCGGAGAGCCAAACTGTATCTCTGTCGATAGCATGGCTTGGTACGTAGACGCAGGAGAAAGGGGATTGCCCTGTTGCCCGACTAACCGTGGTTCTGAGAGACCAGAGAACGGATGGTAGTTCTTGTACCACGACCGCGTATGGTTGTAGTCGGTCGAATATCCTGGCCTTGATGCCTTGTAAGACCATGCCATTGGCTCGCTCAACCTGCCCGTTGCTCCGCGGGTGTGCCACAGATGCAAGCAGATCTTGATGCCGAAGTCGTCGCAGAAATTGGAATAGGCCGCCCCGAACTGAGTGCCGTTGTCGGTTTATGATGCGGTTAGGGACCCCAAATCGGTATAGTATACTCAGGATGAAGTCCTTTGCTCGTGCGCTGTGATTGTTGCAACGGGTTTAGCCTCATCCACTTGGTGAATTTATCCACTGCGACGAACAGATGCGTGAACCTCGGTAGCGCTTCTTGAATGGCCAACATGGATCGGCCCACCATATTGCGAATGGCCAGAAGTAAGGATATGTTTTGGAGTTCCCATGGGCGGGGAGATTGTAGTTTGCGAAGACTGGCAACCCTCGAGATTGCGAAGATGTCTTTGGGTCTGTGACTGCGGTGGGCCAGACGTCGAACGTCGTCTATAAAGCACTAACGTCCTGGAGAGCGATAGAGATAGAGACACATATGCCGAGTGATAGAGATGCAGGTCTGCTGCCTTCCTCGGTGGGATAGAAAAAAGCATGAAGACCGACGGGCGTCCTTCGACATCACTCAAATAGATCTCCCGTACCGAACCCACACCTACACACCACACCCACAGAAGCTTTTGCATTCGACGCTTGTCATGTTTGACAATACTGAATCTTTGAGTTATCATCCAGGGCAGAATTATAATGAGATCTCCAGTTCTTGACATACCGGTGTCGAGAAGACTCTCCAAGATTTGAATATAGACATGCATATAGTCGACAAGAATTCTGGTAAAGAGAGGTGATTGCCAGCTCCGATGCCGCGTCTGTTGCGATTATAGAGCAGGACGTGGTGTGATAGATGATACATCGAAAATTGCTCGACAAAGATTAACACAGCGCAACCTCCGCTTCAGAATATATATATCATAAAAACAAGTGTCTGAGATAGATAATAGATGATATTTCCATGCATACAACGAACTATGTTGGGAAGTCCAAAAGTCGCTTATGGTATAGCTCTGTTGATAGAGACAGATCCAATATATATATGAGAGATAGAGAGATACGGATGAATAAGAGATGGTATGGCAGAGAGCGGGAATCGTGAAGTAGTCTTCAATTTTCGCCAGTGGGGGAAGATGACCCATGCGTCTCGGCGACTGTTGTTGGGGAAGAGAGATAGGAGACTTCACTTCGAGGATTGTCAGTATAGATAGGAGATTGTAGGAAAGATAAGACTATAGATAGTACTTATACGATAGGTTGTTCGCGGGTAGAGAGATAGACTTCGTGGCTGAAAATAATAGAGAAGAAGTTCGGCTAACGCCATAGATATATAGAGGATAGAGATAGATAGATATAGATAGTGGCCCTTTAGCGATCAGAGGACATCCGAGTGGAAACGCTGTGACCACCGGTGACTTGATGTGCTTGAAAGTAGTGCACCAGCTTTGGATGTGATGAGTAGGCCGTATAGCAGCCTTCTGGACTGCGGGTATCTTGTTTTGGAGTCGGCAAGGATCGTGACGAAATAGATTGGCCCCGTTTGTATTTTTGAATGTGACCCTTGTTTCGGATCGCTCCACTACCAGCAACCGTGCTAGACTACCGTGTGTTGTTGCCGCAGATAAAGCATTAGTGGTTCCTGGGGCAGGGGTGACGCCAGCACGGGGGGTGATGTGAGGAATTCTTTGAAGTCTTCGAAGGCTCGCTGGGCTTCCGGAGTCCATTGAAAGGTGTCCGCCTTTTGAGGAGCTTGAAGAAAGGCAAGGTGTCCCCTTTCGGCCAGTCGGAGATAACCGGCTGAGTGCCCCTTCGGCCATGCAACCTGTCAATTTGGACGTTTTGAGGTTGGTCGGGGGCGCCATGTTCCTGATGGGTAACTTTCTCTGGTTGGCCTCGATGCCGCGATGCGAGACGATGAAGGCCGAGTAACTTTCCTCCAGATGGCACAACTCCGAAGGTGCACTTTTCTGGGTTCAACTTCATCTTGATCTTCGGAGGTTTTTGGAAGGTTTCTTCAGGTGGCAATGAGATCTTCTCTGGACTTGGACTTGATCACCACATCGTCGACACGTAGGCTTCACGTTGCGCCGATCTGAGTGTGCAGACCACCGCTGAATGCCTTTGGTAGGTTGCGCCTGCGTTTTCAGACCGAACGGCATTGTGATATAGCAATAAACGCTCCAAACGGCGTGATGAAAGATGTTTTTAAACAGTCTTGTTTCCTCAAGCTAATTTGATGATATCCCGAGTAGCCAGTCGAGAAAACTGAGTAGGTCGCACCCGCTGTGGAGTCAACCACCTGATCTATCCTGGGGAAACCAAATGGGTCCTTGGGGCACGCTTTGTTGAGGTCGGTGTAGTCGACGCACATGCGCATTTACCGTTTTTTCTTCGGACCAGAATGGGTTGCCAGCCAGTCCGGTGGTAGATTCCTTGATGAACCGGCTGCGAGGAGCTTGGTGATTTCCTCCGGATAGCATCCTTGCGGTCTTGAGCGAAGCGCTACAAGCCGTTGCTTGACCGGGCTTGGCGTCTGGCTTGACGTGTAGGGGCGTGCTCGATCACTCCCTTGGTACGCCGGATGTGGACGGTTTCCACGCGAAGATTCTTTGTTGGCTTGGAGGAAGGTGACGAGCGGTCTTCCTATTTGGGTCGAGTCGGTCCGACTAAAGGCAGTCTTGGAGGGGTCGGAAGGGTCCAGGGGGATCTTCTTCGTGTCAGAGTCCGCTGAAATTCCCGACTTCGTTGCTTTTTTCGCCGGAACTGGTTTGATCGACTTCAGGTGTAGCGGCTTGCCGGATGCTGTCGCGCCCGACTGCCGCTTCTTGTGTCTGAGCCAGTTCGTAGCTCTCCTTGTCGCAGGTGAAGGCTTGCTTAGCGTCGCTGCGGAGGGAGAAGGACTCCTGCTGGCCGGGCAATCTTCAGCACCATGTACGTGTAGTGCGGTATCGCCATGAATTTGGCGAGGGCCGGTCGTCGAGTACGCGTGATACGCGGTCTTGAGTCGGCGACCTCGAAGCAGATGTTTTCTGTACGGAAGTTGTCCCGCGTGCCGAAGGTCACGGCAAGGTTATCTGCCCGAGTGGGGTTGATGACAAGTCGGGAATTATCCCATGGAAGGGCGCGGTGCTCGCCGTAGTTCTGAACGAGGAATTCTCATCTCGTCCAAAGTCTTGGCGAACAGGATGTTGAGCGACTGCCTCCGTCGATGAGGGTTTTCTTCAGCTGATATTTCTGACGACCGGGTCCAGGACGAGTGGGTATCATCCCGGGTGGGAAACCCGATCTGGGTGATCGCGGTTGAAGGTGATGGCCATCTCTGACCAGCGCAGGTATTGGGGGGTATCCGTTGTGGAGACCGCGTTAATGTCCCGCGCTGATAGCTTCTGCTTGCGCTTGGATTCGGTACGCGAGTGGCCCCCTCGAAGATGTGGTTGAGTTCGGCTTGGGGGTCTGGAAATCATAGCCGGACGAGTTCTGGCTTGTCCTTGTCCTTGTCGGCGCCAGACGATGAAGCTTGCTCGGAGGCGAACTTCTTGAGCATGTGGCAGTCCTTGGCCGCGTGCCGGCCCTTGGGGTGAAAGGGGCAAGGCCCGCTCATGACTTTCTGATAGTCGTTGTTCCGCTGGGGCCGCGATCGACTGTGCTCCATGTTGGCCACCTCGTTGTCCGACTTTCGCTTGCGGCTGCCAGGCTTGTTCTGAGGCGGCTCATTGTCGGCTTTCGCCCTGTTGTCTTTTTGTCGGGGCTCCTTCTTCTCGTCGAAGGCCTCTGCGACGGCTTCGGCCGAGTCTGCGTATTTGTTGGCCATGTCGAAGAGAAGTCCGGACAGTGGATGGTGGCTTCCGAGTGACTTCGCGATGAGCGGGGCGTCTTTTTAACTTCCCCTTGCGGAAGGCGGCGATGACGACCTCGTCTTTGATGCTTGGGATTTGATTGCGCTTCTCGGAAACCTTTTGATGAATTCACGGCAGAGACTCGTTCTTTTTCTGATGCAGCTGGTAAAGGTCGTGCTCGGAAGCTGGTCTCTCGTCGGTCCTGGAAGTTAGCGGATGAAACCGCTCCTGAGTTGTCCCCAGGAATCGACAGACCGCCTTGGGAGGCCTGTCAGCCATGTCCTCGCCGAGTCGGCTATGCGACTGGGAGGTAGTTAGCCATGGCTCTGCTATCGCCCCCAGCAGCTTGAACTGCTAGGACGTAAACGGTGAGCCAGGACTCTGGGTTGGTCTTGCCGTCGTACTTTTCGATTCCGGTAGGCTTGAAGCCGACTGGCCATCGGACGTCCTGTAACTCCCGAGTAAAGGCTGGAATGCCTTCGTTATCGTGAGGGCTTGGGCTTCGGTTTTGGCGGTGTAGCCATTCGAAGTGGAGACGAAGCGCTCGTGTTCATCCTCCAGTCGGCGGCGTTCATCTCTTCGCGTTCTTCGCGCCGGGCCCTTAGGGTGTGGCGAAGATCGCGTTGTAATGCATTCGGGGAGGTCTTGATTGGGTCGGCAGTCGTATTGGTGACGCCGCCGGTTGTCATAGTTGGTGTTGCCGAGCGTTGTTTGGCGGGACTCTTCGTGCTGCCAAGAGTGGAGCGGCCGCCCATCGTCGCGCTGATGCAGATGACTCCGCACTAGAGAGCCGTCGATGGGTCGGTATGTGAGTGTTGCCTAACTGGTCTTGCTGCTGGCAGGCGGCAGCAGTAATCATCGCCTTGATCTTGGCGATAGTTGGTGTGGCCTGATGATCCGGCCCAAGCTGGAGCGTGTCCAGCAGAGTTGCGGCGGCCACGACGTTCTGCTGTGGCGTGACGAAGACGTCGTGGTCGCCGACTTTGGTTTGGAGGATCTGCTACTGGGCGGCTCGCCCAGCCTGTCGAAGCCCGTCATTGCGAGCTTGTCGGCTAGCCTCCTCTTGTTGTTGTAGTCGGCGCGCCTCCTCTTGCTGCTCCTCTTGCAGTCGGTGCACCTCGGAAGGTGGCGTTGAAGCCATGAAGATCTCGCGGGGGAGGAGGAAGCTTGCCAAGGTGGAAGTCGAGTTGGTGCTCGAACCGCCATCCGACTTAGTGTCGGACCTCCGAGTAGTTTATCGGAGTTAGGACGACTCCGACCTCCCTAGATCAATCTGAAACGGTTCATGACCGTGTCCAAACTGAATCGCTGGGGGTCGGGTCTACTGCGCGGGTTTGTAGATGCCAGCGTCGCCGAATCCGTACGGGAGATTGACGATCTCTCCCTCTCGGCTAACCGTGCTGGCTCAAGGCCTAGCGGGAGTCGGACGCGAAGGAGAGAGTTGTCCCGATGTCCAGCGATGTGAGGGACTGTTGTTAGTAGATCGTCGATGGCGACGTCCTGGGCCGACTGGCGCAATGCGGCTAGCTCCTCAGCTGGCAAGATCGGATCTGCCTCAGCCAAGGAAAGGTTGCCGAGTTGATCGGCGACGAAATCAAGGCCTCCGAAGGTGATGGTGTCTCCATTGGAGAACTTGTTGCCCTTGACTTCCGTTGATGGGATCATCGAATCTGTTTGATGAAGAATTCGCCGGGCCCTACTTGGCGCGCAACTGTCGATGCTTTGCACCGGCAATAATACTATGGGGCTACTCGGCGACCTGGAATTCGGTGGATTGCAGAGGAACACGGGAGAATTATACTGGTTCAGGCCCTCGATGTGAGGTAATACCCTACGTCCAGTTGAGGTGTTATTCCTCTGAGGTGGTTTTGAGATCAATGATCTTGCCTGCCCTCATGGGGCGCCCTGCCTCCCTTTATATACTAGGGGACAAGGGTACATGGTAAGGATCCCAGTCGGATACGACCAAGGGATTTCCTTCTTAGAGATAGAATCCTATCCGACTAAGGCTAGGTTTCCTTATCGTACAAGGCACAGCCTGCCGGGTGCTATCTTATCTCTAATTACATAATCTGGCCCATCCTCCATCCGAGTGGCCCATGTGCTGATAATGAAGTACCCGGGGCCCATGGCTCCCGCACATCCAAGTACTTTTTCAAGATACTCGGGGCTTGGCTAAAGGCACGCTTGCACCTGGGAGCTGTACTGGAGCTGGTCAACATGGTGAGGATCATAATGTCGAGGAGCCCTTTAACAGAGTCGGCAAGAATCTCCCATGACTCCTTGACGACTTTAATCTCCTCTACAAAGGCTTGATATTGGGTTTGGGCATTGGCTTTTGAAGCTGCTCATATTCATTAACAAGTATACTTGTTAGCCAAAACTGTAGTCGGAATAACAAAAGGATTGATTAAGGTTATTGTTAGAGGAAAGGCTTACTTGCATAGTCGGCCTCTACTTTGGTTTTGGCCTACTCCAGTTTAGCTTTAACCTTTGCAACTTTCTTCAGCTCAGACTCCTGTTGTTTTGTCTCCTCTATCTGGGTCTTCAACTCAGCTTCGAGGGTTGTATATCAGAATAGTCAAGAACTCAAAATTACCAGTCAGGACTCAATCGGACCAATTGGGAACAACAAAGTTGGAGAAATATACTTGGGGATTTATTTAGGAAGACAATATAGGAGATTACTTCTAATCTTCTCGGCTAGAGCCACTTTTCATCCCTGAGCTAGTCAACTGCTCCCCTTAGCCAAGTCTCTCCTCTCTGACTAGATGTTCCATGTCGGCCTTGGCAGCCTGGAGCTGGCCCAATCGTTTGAGATGGGGGGCGAGCTAGGTCAAGACCTTGTTCACTTTCTTTGAGCGGGTCGCTATCTTCTGCTCGAAGCAAAAATAGACAAAACAGGTCAAGAGGTAAGAAACCATAACAAGGAAGACTGTTAAGAACGTCAATATTGGTGAGAAGTCATACTAGACTCCCGGGATGTCGGCGATTGCGACACGAAGAAAAATTCACGCCTCCCTTTCTGCGCTGCCCTGCCTCATCATGCTCATAGCTTTCCGCGATTCCCTCGGGGGATACCCCAATGGAATGTTTCTCGGGAACCTGCGGGAGGGGCTTCAAGTTTGGGGAGATCCACTTCATCTGAAGACGACAACGACATGGATGGCGACAAAGTCTTGGCTCCTGACTCGCAGTTGCTGGGGCTTCAGGGACTCTCTCGGGGGCTGGAGCAACGGGCTTCAGTACTCGCCCCTTGGTCCAGCCGGCACTGAGCGGTCCCTGCTGTCGGAGACAAGCTTCAGTTTCTACAACTAAGGCAGTCATCGGCTCAGCAGATAAGCTTGTTGGTGTTGGCTCGGCTAGGGCTGGCTCAACAACAGGAGCAGTTGGCATAGTCTCCTTGAGATCTATGTCTACTCGCCTCCTACACAATGAGTCAAATATCAAGGCACTAACTACGTATAATCAAGATTTTCAGAAGATTCAAGATTGCCTTACCTCCTGGAGGACTTGAACTTCCATGAGGGGGCTCCAGATGTTGGCAATGGAGAGCTGCTGGCTGTCGGGCTCATCGGCGCAGCAGTTGGCGGTGGCAATTTGCTCTTGGTCGGGCTAGTCTCTGGTACAGCCGACTGGGGCATCGAAGCACTCGGTAACGCCGCTCTTTGGCTTGACGTTGCTGATCTCGTACTCGGCGGTGCCAGCCTTGGGCTCGATGTTGCTGAGCCTGGTGGTGTTGGTCTCGGGCTTGGAGACTATGTCTTTGGACTTGGCGGCCTAGGAGCAGTGCAGGCGTGTCCTTTATCTACAGGCTCCCGGTGCAGTACTCGGCTTGTTAGCTCTCTTCTTGCCCAGGTTTCAACCAGTTTTCTTCCCAGCTCTCTTGGAGCTGAGGCTGGGCAGCAGAAGGACTCAATGGCCTTTTCTTTGATTTGGCGGCCAATAAAGTTTGGGAGTCATCGTCAAACTCCTCACATTCCTGCAAGTGATTCAACAATATATATCATACATTGTAGAGCAATCTAGGATACACATCCACAGACATTCATCACAGATGGACAACAATTCAGCAATTCAGCAATCAGCATCTCAACATTACCTCTGGACGAGGCCTTTTTCTGGCTGTAAGCTATGGTAGTGCGCTCTGCATCTTCTGTCTCAACCACCCTGTTGGCGAAAAAGCTGAGCAAGATATCAGTCACCTTGTGCTTGTCAGTCAAGTCTGGTATTCTCAGCTAGGATCATTTTTTTCCCTCATAATCCTAGCCAAAGTGGCTTCTCAGCTTCAAGGGCCTAATACGGCGGTTCAGGAAACATTTGGCCACCAAGGGACCAGTCAACCCAGAGTTCTTTAGTTCATCAATTCTCTCCATCAACTGATACACTTGGCCCATCTCCTCAAAGTTTGGCATAGAAGACCAGCTGGGCACGACCTCTGGAGACAAACCAGTAAAAAGGGGCAGACAAGGTTCACGATCAGAGCAATGGAACCATTCTCTATGCTAGCCCTTAAAGGAGGTTTCAGAGGGACATGCAGATAAATCTTTTTCATTTCGTTCCTAAGTTGGAGACCGGCTCCCCCTATCACTTGGACTTTGTTTTTGGAGGGCTGAGGTTTGATGTGGAATAAGTATCGGAACAGATTGAGATGGGGCTTCACACCCAGAAAACATTCACACAGAGTTGCAAAGATAGAGATTTGCAAGATGGAGTTGGGGTTCAGATTCACTAACTCTATCTAGTAGAAGGAAAGAAGTTGGCAAAGAAAATCTGAAGAAGGAAGAGCAAGACCCCAGTCAAAGAAAGAGGTGAAGACTACAGTCTCACCAGATTGGGCCCCGAAATCAATTCCCCTTCAGCTGGACGCCAATGGATAACTTCATGGTGCTACAATCTCAGCAACTTCTCCAGATACTTCAACTTTGTCAAGCCACAATCCGACGTCGCCCAGGTTTCAGCAGACACCTTCGGAATTTCCGAAGCTCTCGGCATGGCTAGAGGCGAGGAGATTTGTGGGAAATGCTATTTGGAGCTTGGAATTGATGTAGTGGAGCGGAATCACCTGAGTTTCGAGTGGAAGTGGGTTGACGCCGAAAACCGCCGGGTGTGCCAAAAGCTTGCTGACGATCTGGTTCGGCGCCTAGAGACACGCGAAGACCTGGGAGATCTGCTTAGCTCCAGTGCAGGTCCTAAAATATTTGAGGTTCGTAGGCGTGCCAGTCAATTTGACCCCGCAATTGACAAGGAGATGAAGAAATTTGATTACTGATCCAATCGGCCAGTAAGCCGATACGGATTCCCTCCAGCCGATCGCCGCTATGCTCATGCCCGGGCCCTCGCCTGTACTCGCGCCCGGGTCTCGTGCTCGGATTCTCGCTCCCGGGTCCTCGCTTGTGCTCGTGCCCGGGTCAGCAGCAACTGCACATCGGCTATCGGCCGATACGGGCTGATATTGACTCCTCGTAGCCGATAGCCGATGGCACCTGTGTATCGGCTAGGAAACTGATAGTGCTATAAACAAATGGATAAGCTGTCAGTATAACATGTGCATCGGCTAGAAGCCGATGATAAAATAGATAAGCAAAACAGTAAGCCAGCCGACTGCCGAGGAAACACATGTGCATCGGCTAGAAAACCGATGATAATATAGATGACTAAAACAGTAAGGATAATACAGTCGGCTTTATAAAAAGATAACCTATCGGCTAAGCACTCCGATAGAACGTCGCATATACACCGATCGGCTTGACAAGGATAAATCTATTATTATCGATCTAGTAGTTTAGACCTAACTGATGCAGCACAGATCGATAATAGTAAAGGAACCTCAACAAGCCGATAGACCTAATGCAACTGTGATGTAATAAGATAACTTACCGGCTATACATTCCGATAAGACGCTTGCGCAAAAACCATCAACCTAGCAGGAACGATTTATCGCTGGCAGCTCAGTAGGTCGGACCCAACCGATGCAGCACGAACTGATGATAAATCGCCCCTAGTCAGCTGATAAGATCTACGCACGCGTGATGTGGTATACCTGATCGGCCTAAGAGGTCGGACCGAACCGATGCAGCCGTAGACAGGGCAGATACACCTGGGTAAGGGGTGACGAGTCTTACCCTCTCGCAGGAGTTCGGACCTAACCGATGCAGCCCCGCTCGAGAAGCAAGAACCCGTCGAAAGGGTGGCGATGCGCCGAATTGGATTGATCTGTGTGGATTGTTTACAAGGTGCCTGGGCATACGTATATATACCCTGAGTTACAGGAGTCCTTATAGGACACGGAACAGGACTTTCCTAACTAGAAAAGGAAAACTAACAGACCTGATCGGACAAGAGCTCAGGTTTCCTAAAAGATAAAACTGTCTAATAGATAAGATAAATAACTGCCATAACGTGGTCTTCACGATTCCTTCTCAAATCCGATTTCTTCTGGATTAATTTCCTCCGGTTGATATAGCTTTTATCTTTACCGAATCTGATATGAGCCGTGCCAAATTTTGGCGTTAACACTAGCAATAGCGAACCCTAGTGAGGCAAGGTGCGAAATTTCGACGCGGAAGTTGGTAGACGAAACGGTTGTTGGATTGGAGAAGATGAGGGAATCTTTTCTCTCTCTCCCTGCCTTTATAGAGCCTGTGCTAATAAGTGGGCTTAGGCCTGCAAATTTGGTACTGGGCCACAAGATATGAGTTTCTACAGTGGCACACTCTACTTGGGCCGCTCACTGGCTGTGTTAAAATCACAGTGCTGGTGCTACTCACAGAGACTGATTAAATAATCAGATATGCTTCATGCTAAGCCTACAGCCGGGTGTATATATTCAAGTATCTGCATTATTTACCAGGTATTGAGGATATACTATGAAGGGCTTCATGTAGATGTATGAATAGTGTGCGCCGAATAGGCGCACCTATTAGGTGTAGCCCCTGACTTTGTGCTTAATTGTGAAAACAATTAAGCATAAAGTCAAAGATCTTTAACCTGTGTAGTCTTTCCCGAGTAGTATACTACTGTTGACGCCGAAAACCGCCGGGGGCCCGTCCGGCGTCTTGGTGACATGCGAAGGTCTGGGAGATCTGCTTAGCTCCAGTGCAGGTCCTAAAATATTTGAGGTTCGTAGGTGTGCCAGTCAATTTGACCCCGCAATTGACAAGGAGAATATTAGCTCAGGGATTCAATCGGCCAATAAGAATCACGCTAGCCGATTGCCGAAGGAATGCTTGAGCATCGGCTGAAAGCCGATGATAAAACTTTGACCGGGCCCCAGCTGTCCGCGTCCGGGTCTCGTGCCCGTGCCCGGGTCCTCGTGCCCAGGTCCTCGCTCCCGGTCCTCGCTTGTGCTCGTGCCCGGGTCAGCAGCAATTGCACATCGGCTATCGGCCGATACGGACTGATGTAGGCTCCTTGTAGCCGATGGCCGATGGCACCTGTGTATCAGCTAGGAAACCGATAACGCTATAAGCAAATAGATAAGCTGTCAGTATAACATGTGTATCAGCTAGAAGCCGATGATAAAATAGATAGGCAGAATAGTAAGCTAGCCGACTGCCAAGGAAACACATGTGCATTGGATAGAAAACCGATGATAATATAGATGACCAAAATAGTAAAGATAATACAGTCGGCTTTATAAAAAGATAACCTATCGGCTAAGCACTCTGATAGAACGTCGCATATACACCGATCGGCTCGACAAGGATAAATCTATTATTATCAATCTAGTAGTTCAGACCTAACTGATGCAGCACAGATTAATAATAATAAAGGAACCTCAACAAGCCGATAGACCTAATGCAACTGTGATGTAATAAGATAACTTATCGGCTATACATTCCGATAAGACACTTGCACAAAAACCATCAACCTAGCAGGAACGATTTATCGCTGGCAGCTCAGTAGGTCGGACCCAACCGATGCAGCATGAACTGATGATAAATCACCCCCAGTGAGCTGATAAGATCTACGCACGTGTGATGTGGTATACCTGATCGGCCTAACTGTCGATGTTTTACACCGGCAATAAATATATGGGGCTAGTCGGCGGATGGAAACTCGGTGTATTGCAAAGGAACACGGGGAGATTTTATACTGGTTCAGGCCCTCGATGTGAGGTAATACCCTACGTCCAGTTTATATGTATTCCTTTGAGGAATTATGGTGGCGATTCTGATGAACCGTATGGCCGTGAGCTTATGAGTGCTCTTCTGCCCTCATGGGGCGCCCTGCCTCCCCTTATATACTAGGGGACAGGGTTACAAGGTAGGAGTCCCCATCGGATTACGACTAGGAGATCTCCCCTTAGAGATATAACACACCCGACTAGGACTGTATATTCCTTTCTATACAAGGCGAAGTCTGCCGAATCTAGCTATATCTCTAATATACAAGGCTAGGCCATCCTCTATCCGAGTGGCCCAAATGCTTGTCATGAGGTACCCGGGGCCCATGGCACCCACAGTAGCCCCCGAAGACCTTCATAGTTGAGTCACAGCTGATGCCGAGTGCTCATCCTCCACGGTGAAGTCTTCCCGAGTGCATTGCTCCGAGTACTCTTTGTCTGAGTGCTGCTTCTCCCGAGTCCCTGCTTCATGTCAGCTGGCAGCGAGGCTATGAAGGGCTCCATGTAAGATGTAGGAATAGTGTGCGCCAAATAGGCGCACCTATTAGGTGTAGCCCCCGACTGTTGTGCTTAATTTGTGAAAACAATTAACATAAAGTCAAAGATCTTTAACCTTGTAGTCTTTCCCGAGTAGTATACTACTGGTATATGAGACTCTTCGGTATCATGTCAACCGGAATATGATTTATAGTCTTACCGAGCAGGGAACTACTCGTATGTAGGACTCTTCGATTTCATGTCAGTCGGAATGTGTGTTTATAGTCTTGTCGAGTAGGATGCTACTCGTATGTGGGACTCTTCAGCTTCATGTCAGCTGGAAAGGGGGTGTTTATAGTCTTTCCCGAGTAGTATATTACTCGAAAATCAGACTCGTCGGCATCATGTCAGTCGGGATTATTATTTATAGTCTTTCCCAAGTAATATATTACTCGAAAATTAGACTCGTCAGCTTCATGTCAGCTGGAAAAGGTGTTTATAGTCTTTCCCGAGCGGCGTCCGTTTCGGAAGTTAGACTCTTCAGCTCGTCAGCTGGAAGAATGTTTATAGTCTTTCCCGAGTAGTATACTACTCGAAAGTTAGACTCCTCTGCATCATGTCAGCGGGAATGAGAAATTTATAGTCTCTCCTGAGTAGTGCACTACTCGAAAGTTAGACTCTTCCACATCATGTCAGTGGGAATAATGTTGCCCATGGCAACTGGTGGCCACGCATGTAGGCCGAGTACCACTTTATGAAAATAAATCCATGGCGTGGTCAGGTGTACTCGAGAAAGATACCTGTATCCCCAATTTTAATGAAGACCAGCTTGTGATCCTTATAAGGATATATCCTCGAGACCTGGTGGATAAAACAGATACCCAAACATATATGTTTAGCAATAAGGCTCTCATGAAGCATATCTGTTTACCTCATCGGCTCCTGTTAGTAGCACCAGCGCTATAATTTCAACTCAGCCTGCGGGCGGCCCACATGGAGCATGCTACTGTAGGAACTCATATCTTGGTGGCTGCTACCAAATAAGCCGGCCTAAGCCGTCCTATCCAGCATAGCTCTATAGAAGTATCATCCATCGCATGTCAGGATGAGTTTTTTGGTGTCGGTAACCGCAATCAGCCAGAGAAATCCTTATTTGCAAGCCTTTCCGACTTACGTTCTGGATGCAACCTGGTTGCCACATAAGCCTGAGTAGGTATATTGCAGGATCTGCTTGCCCTCCTCAGGTGTGACGCAGTGCATGAGAACTCCGGATGCGCTTTGACGATGTAAGTCTTCTCTGACTTCAGGAGAGCCGAGCAGGGTACCCGAACCTTGCATTAGCATAGGATTCGGCTAGCGACCCTCATGGGGCATACCCTACCCAACAGAGTTATAGCCAAGCGAGGTACCCGAACCTTGCATTAGCATAAGATTCGGCTAGTGACCCTCATGGGGCGTACCTCACCTCAGCCGAGTGATATACGACCCCCGACTAGTGCCGGAAGTCGGTTGTCAGCTCACATGGAGCGTAACCGGGGAAGATGACGTCCCGACTGGCGCAAGTACTCGGTAAGTAGCCCTCATGGAGCATCCCGAGTGTATTTTGGCAGACTTGTCCAGCCCCCGAGCGTAGGAGATAGGCTCGTAGCCCTGAGTTCTTGTCACGCGTATCCGGAGCTGGGCCTGCAATATAAAGACATCGGATGAGTAGCATCTGATGATAAAAACAATCATCCGAATAAAATGTATTTTACAATATATGTAAATTCATGTTCCTCCTCTTATTGACATTAATTTCCCCGAGTAGTTGACCCCTTACGTTTAAGCACTCTGCCCGACTAGTCATAGCCCCCTAGCGTCGGGAGTTGGCTCATGGCTCTTTCCCAGACACGCGTTTTGGGTGACTTGAGTTCGTCTTTCATGGAGCAAAGTTTCACGGATCAGGATTTATGCTACTTGAGTACTTTTGCAATCATTTAAGAGCAAAAACAGAGAAGAGTGCAGCTTGTGCACCTATTAGGTGTAAGCGGCATTGGCAAGGCTGAGTGAAGAAATATTTATCAGGAAGCGACTTAGCTGTTCGGTATTTCGGAGTGGGGATGCCATCCTTGCGTTTGAGCTTGTGAGCCCCCGAGCATGTCACTTGTTGTTCTGATAATCTTCAGTTGTTGAAAGTCGAAGACGATTGTGACCGACTGCCACAATGAAGCCATCTGACTTGCGTTTGCGATTCCCGGCTTTAGTCGGGACCGCGTCGTTGGTGCGCTCCCTCTTCTTCTGTCAGGATGCCTTTTTATCTTAAAGGGCCTCAGCAACAGCATGGGCTGAGTCGGCGTATTTGTTTGCCATGTTGAATAAAGCCTTGACAGAGTTAGGAGGCTTCCGTGTGAATTTGTCAATGAACGAGGTGTCTTTGACTCCTTTTCGAAAGGTGGCGATGACTACCTCATCCTTGACGTTAGGGATTGAGTTCTTCTTTTCAGAAAACCTCTTAATGAAGTCACGAAGAGACTCGTTCTTCCTTTGATGCAACTGATATAAGTTGTACTCGGAAGATGATCTCTCGTAAGTTCCCTGGAAGTTGGCGATGAAGCGTTCTCGGAGTTCTGCCCAAGAGCTGATTGTTGCTTTGGAAGTCCTGTTAGCCATGTCCTCGCTGAGTCGGCTAAAGCGACTGGGAGGTAGTTAGCCATAACTTTGTGATTTCCTCCAGCTGCTCGGATTGCCGTAGTATAGACCGTGAGCCAAGACTCGGGATTGGTCTTGCCGTCGTATTTTTCGACTCCTGTAGGCTTGAAACCCGATGGCCAGTCGGCCTGTTGTAGCTCCTGGGTGAAGGCCGGTACTCCTTCATCTTCATGAGGACTCCGACCCCGACTACGGCGGCGAAACCGCTCGTGGTGGAGGCCGAAACGCTCGTTCTCGTCTTCCGGTTGGCGTTGCTCATCATCTTCTCGTTCGCGGTGTCGAGCGTTGATGTCGTGCCGAAGATCACGTCGTTGTCGGCCTCGAAGGTCCTAATCATCCCGACGGTTGTTTTGACGTCGCCGGTTGTCGTTGGGGCTGCCGAGTGACGCCTGACATGCCTCCGTATGCAGCTGACTGGAGCCAGCCGCTCGGCGTCGCTTTGAGGTAGATGAGACTGCCGTTGGGAATGTCGACCCGTTGGTCGGTATGAGGGTATCACCCGACTGTTGGTGCTGCTGACAGACAGCAGCGGTAAGCAGGGCTTTTATCCTTGCGATCGTCGGGGTGGCCTAGTGATCAGGCCCAAGTTGGACCGTGTCCAGTAGGGTCGCGGCGGCCACGACGTTCTGTTGTGGCGTGACGAAGACGTCGTGGTCGCCGACTTTTGTTTGGAGGGCTTGTTGCTGAGCGGTTCGCCCAGCCCTGCGTAGGCCGTCGTTGCGGGTGTGCAGGCATCTTGCTTCTTCCTCCTGTTGTTCTCGCAGTCGGCAGGCCTCCTCCTCTTGTTGTTCGCGTAGTCGGCGTGATTCCTGAGTAGGAGTAGAGCCTTTGGATGCCATGAAGATTTCTCGTGGTGGAGAGAAGCTTGCCGAGCTGCTGTCCGACTTAGAGTCATAGTCCGACTGGAAGTCGGAGTCCGACTTCGAGTCGAAGTCGGGATGGTTGATGGGGATGAGTGTAACTCCGACCTCCCTAGATCCGATCTCGAGCGGCTCGGGGCCGTATCCGAGTCGAACTCCAGGGGATCGGGTTTGCCGGCGTCGGATGTAGAATTGTAGATATCCGCGGCGTCTCGAGTCCGAACGGGAAATTGACGATCTCTTCCCTTCTCGGCCTGATCTCGGCCGGCTCGAAACCGAGTCCGAGTCAAACACTGAAAGGAAGAGTTGTCCTTGGGCTCGGGCGTATAGGAGATCGCCGCGGCATGTCGTCGAAGATTGCCGCAGCGTCGTGTGGGCTGACTAGCGCGTAGTCGGCTGGTTCCTCGGGCTGTTGGATCGGGTCCGTGTCGGCCAAGGTGAGATTGCCGATCTGGTCGGCGGCGAAGTCGAGGCTTTTGAATGCAATTGTATCTACGGGGGAGAGTTTGCCGCCGTCGACTCCGGTTGCTGGATCCATCGAGCTTGTAGATGTAGATTGCGCCGAAGCCCCTAACTGGCGCGCCAACTGTCGATGTTTTACACCGGCAATAAATATATGGGGCTAGTCGGCGGATGGAAACTCGGTGGATTGCAAAGGAACACGGGGAGATTTTATACTGGTTCAGGCCCTCGATGTGAGGTAATACCCTACGTCCAGTTTATATGTATTCCTTTGAGGAATTATGGTGGCGATTCTGATGAACCGTATGGCCGTGAGCTTATGAGTGCTCTTCTGCCCTCATGGGGCGCCCTGCCTCCCCTTATATACTGGGGGACAGGGTTACAAGGTAGGAGTCCCATCGGATTACGACTAGGAGATCTCCCCTTAGAGATATAATGCACCCAACTAGGACTGTATATTCCTTTCTATACAAGGCGAAGTCTGCCGAATCTAGCTATATCTCTAATTACAAGGCTAGGCCTATCCTCTATCCGAGTGGCCCAAATGCTTGTCATGAGGTACCCGGGGCCCATGGCACCCACACTAAGAGGTCGGACCAAACCGATGCAGCCGTAGACAGGGCAGATACACCTGGGTAAGGGGTGACGAGTCTTACCCTCTCGCAGGAGTTCGGACCTAACCGATGCAGCCCTGCTCGAGAAGCAAGAACCCGTCGAAAGGGTGGCGATGCGCCGAATTTGATTGATCTGTGTGGATAATTTACAAGGTGCCCGGGCGTACGTATTTATACCCCGAGTTACATGAGTCCTTATAGGACACGGAACAGGACTTTCCTAACTAGAAAAGAAAAACTAACAGACCTGATCGGACAAGAGATCAGGTTTCCTAAAAGATAAAACTATCTAATAGATAAGATAAATAACTGCCATAACGTGGTCTTCACGATTCCTTCTCAAATCCGGTTTCTTCTGGATTAATTTCCTCCGTTGATATAGCTTCTATCTTTGCCGAATCTGATATGAGCCGTGCCAAATTTTGGCGTTAACACATGCCCCCCAATTTCGGAGTTTGTTATCAAACTTCGAAATTCTTCTTCTGTTTGGGCCTCAATATTCCTTCCTGGCCTCTTGAAATCGGCTTTCATGAGCCGATACCTTTTGTACTAGGTGTGCTAGGCTCTTGAAGTCTTCTGATGAAAATCTTTCCTTGATCGGAGCCACCAAACCTTGGAATGCTAACTCAGCCAGCTGTGCATCATCTAGACTTAAATTATAACATCGGCTTCTAACATCACGAAACCGCTGGATATATTCTGCGACTGATTCCTCCGGCTTCTGTATTACCGACGTTAAGTCTATCAAACTCATCTCCTGACTCCCCATAAAGAAATACTTGTGGAATTGCTTTTCCAGATCGGCCCAACCTCGAACTAAGTTAGGTGGCAATGAAGAAAACCATGTAAAGGCCGATCCAGATAATGATAACGGGAAGAGTCTAACTCTCAAAGCTTCAACAGCCGATGCCTCTCCACATTGAGCCAAGAATCGGCTGACATGTTCCACTGTAGACACATCATCTTGCCCTGAGAATTTGGAGAAGTCTGGAACTTTGTATCGGCGCGGCAAAGGAAATCTATCAAACCAATCTAGATATGGAGGCCGATACATAAATATCTCTTCCTTCGGTCTTAGACCGAATTGCTCTCTTATCACCTCTGTGACTCTTGCTGATAAATCTTCTTTTGGATCTTCACCGTAATAACGCAGAGGTGGAGTTGATAACCGATTTTGATTCTGATATTCCCTCTGATAATTGTACTCAGGAACAGCTTCTGGATAACTCTGTTGATGCCCCCCATAGTACGCAGTTTGATATCCTTGAGGAATCCCATCTTGTTGCCCCCCGGGTATTTGAATCGGCTCCACTGCCTTCTTGACCAAGCTCTGTAATGTGTTCACCAATATCCCAGATTGATCGGTCAACGCATGATGAATTGCTTCATTAAACATGTCTTGGATCGGCTTTTGTGAACTCGCAGGCGATGTATGGCTCGATTTACCAACCAGAACAGGCTTTGGAAATTGGGATTTTTGAATCGGCCCTTGATCTGTCATACCGAAGGATTTTAGACAAAGCTTTTGAAATTCAGCAATGTTCTGCTCCACTTGTTGTCTTTGTTCTTCGGTCAAGTCTTCCATTGTGACTGGAATCATATTATTTGTGCTGACCTCCTTTCTAGCCATGTTGAAGTTCTGGTCCCACCGGGTCAAAAATGTGTTGATTCAGCCGATAGGATATATTGTGATGATATGAAGATCGTTTCCCACTGGGCGTGCCAAAAACGTGTTGATGCCGAAAACCGCCGGGGGCCCGTCCGGCGTCTTGGTGACACGCGAAGGCCTGGGAGATCTGCTTAGCTCCAGTGCAGGTCCTAAAATATTTGAGGTTCGTAGGCGTGCCAGTCAATTTGACCCCGCAATTGACAAGGAGAATATTAGCTCAGGGATTCAATCGGCCAATAAGAATCACGCTAGCCGATTGCCGAAGGAATGCTTGAGCATCGGCTGAAAGCTGATGATAAAACTTTGACCGGGCCCCAGCTGTCCGCGCCCGGGTCCTCGTGCCCAGGTCCTCGCTCCCGGGTCCTCGCTTGTGCTCGTGCCCGGGTCAGCAGCAATTGCACATCGGCTATCGGCCGATACGGACTGATGTAGGCTCCTTGTAGCCGATGGCCGATGGCACCTGTGTATCGGCTAGGAAACCGATAACGCTATAAGCAAATAGATAAGCTGTCAGTGTAACATGTGCATCAGCTAGAAGCCGATGATAAAATAGATACGCAGAATAGTAAGCTAGCCGACTGCCAAGGAAACACATGTGCATTGGCTAGAAAACCAATGATAATATAGATGACCAAAATAGTAAAGATAATACAGTCGGCTTTATAAAAAGATAACCTATCGGCTAAGCACTCCGATAGAACGTCGCATATACACCGATCGGCTCGACAAGGATAAATCTATTATTATCAATCTAGTAGTTCAGACCTAACTGATGCAGCACAGATTAATAATAATAAAGGAACCTCAACAAGCCGATAGACCTAATGCAACTGTGATGTAATAAGATAACTTATCGGCTATACATTCCGATAAGACACTTGCACAAAAACCATCAACCTAGCAGGAACGATTTATCGCTGGCAGCTCAGTAGGTCGGACCCAACCGATGCAGCATGAACTGATGATAAATCACCCCCAGTCAGCTGATAAGATCTACGCACGCGTGATGTGGTATACCTGATCGGCCTAAGAGGTCGGACCAAACTGATGCAGCCATAGACAGGGCAGATACACCTGGGTAAGGGGTGACGATTCTTACCCTCTCGCAGGAGTTCGGACCTAACCGATGCAGCCCCGCTCGAGAAGCAAGAACCCGTCGAAAGGGTGGCGATGCGCCGAATTTGATTGATCTGTGTGGATAATTTACAAGGTGCCCGAGCGTACGTATTTATACCCCGAGTTACATGAGTCCTTATAGGACACGGAACAGGACTTTCCTAACTAGAAAAGGAAAACTAACAGACTTGATCAGACAAGAGATCAGGTTTCCTAAAAGATAAAACTATCTAATAGATAAGATAAATAGCTGCCATAACGTGGTCTTCACGATTCCTTCTCAAATCCGGTTTCTTCTGGATTAATTTCCTCCGGTTGATATAGCTTCTATCTTTACCGAATCTGATATGAGCCGTGCCAAATTTTGGCATTAACAACTACTGGTATATGGGACTCTTCGGTATCATATCAATCGGAATATGATTTATAGTCTTGCCGAGTAGCATGCCACTCGTATATGGGACTCTTCAGCTTCATGTTAGCTGGAAAAGGGGGGTTTATAGTCTTTCCCGAGTGGCGTCCCACTCGGAAGTTAGACTCCTCAGCGTCATATCAGCTGGAAAGAATATTTATAGTCTCTCCCGAGTAGTGCACTACTCGGAAGTTAGACTCTTTAGCGTCATGTCGACTAGAATAATATTGCTCATGGCAACTGTTGGCCAAGCATGTAGGCCGAGTACCACTTTATGAAATTAAATCCATTGCGTGGTCCGGTGTACTCGAGAAAGATACCTGCATCCCCAATTTTGATGAAGACCAGCTTGTGATCCTTATAAGGATATATCCTCGATACCTGGTGGATAAGACAGATACCCAAACACATGTGTTCAACAATTAGGCATTCATGAAGCATATCTATTTATCTCATCGGTTCCTGTTGGTAGTACCAGCACTGTGATTTTATCATAGCCAGCGAGCGGCCCATATTGAGCGTGCTACTGTAGAAACTCATATCTTGGTGGCCCAGTACCGACTTTGCAGGCCCAAGCCCACGAATCGGAATCGACTCTATAAAAGGCGGGGAGAGAGAGAAAAGATTCCTTCATCTTCTCCAATCCACCAATCGTTTCGTCTTCCACTTCCGCGCCGAAATTTCGCCTCCCGCTCCGCTAGGGTTCACTGTTGCTCCCTCTTCCCGACTAGAACTCGGGCGATTTCAATCTTCCTCATCCATTCCAGACCTCCAGCAGCATTTCCCCCAAATCTCCTCATCCCCAACCATGCCGAGGGCTTCAGATTTTCTGGATGCGTCGGACGAGGTCTGGCCAACTTCAGATTTCGGGTCAGTGAAGTTGAAGCTTCTAGAGAAGTAGCTAAAGTTGCAGAGCCAGGATGTCATCAACTGGCATTCGGCTAAAGGCGAGTCGGTTCTAGAGCCCCAGGAGGGTGAGACCATCGTTTTCGCCTCTTTTTTCCACCGGGGTCTTTCTCTTCCATCTTCCGAGTTCTTCCACCAGCTTCTTTCTTTTTATGAACTCGAGTTGGTGAATTTGAATCCCAACTCGATCCTGCAAATCTCCACTTTTGTGACTCTTTGTGAGTGCTTCCTAGGTGTAGAACCCCATCTAAATCTATTCAGGTATTTATTCTATATCAAGCCCCAACCCTCCAAGAGTAAAATCCAAGTGATTGGGGGGCTAGCGTCCAACTCCGGAGTGAGATGAAGAAAATCTATTTAGCTATTCCTTTGAAATCTTCTCTCAAAGGCTGGCATAAGGAATGGTTTTACTGTTCCAATCTTGAGCCATGCCTTCCCCCTTTTATGGGTTTGCCCCCGGTGATTATTGCCAAGTGGTCGTCTCTGCCCACCTCTGAAGAAATGGGGCAGGTTAACACTCTTGTCGACAGGATTAGCAAGCTGAAGAAAGCAGGGTTGACTGGCCCATGGGTGGCCAGGCGTTTCTTGAATCGGTGTATCAGGCCACTGAAGCTGAGGTGCCACTTCGGCTGGGACTACAAGGGCAAAGGCGATCCCAGTCGGGAATTCTCTGACTTGATAGACAAGTATAAAGTGACCGACATCCTGCTGGATTTCTTTGCCACCGGGGTGGTCAAGACTGAAGACACAGACCGGTCGGTGGCAGCTTATAGCAAGAAGAGGCCGCGCCCTAAGGTAACCTTTGCTGATGTTGTCTTGTAGTTCATCTGTGGTGGATGCTTGCAGATATATGCCCAGATTGGCTCCGCAGTGTGTAACTTGTATTGTTGATTGCTGTAGTCGTGTGAGGAGTTCGATGATGACTCCCGAAAATTATTGGCCTAGAAATCAAAGACCAGGCCGAGAAGTCCTTCCGCTGCCCAGCCCAACTCCAAGAGAGCGGGGAAGAGACCTGTTGTAGATCAGGGCAAGAAGACAGTTACGAGGCCGAGTGCCGTAGCCAGGAGTCTGAAGATACAGGACATCATCGGTACAGGGCCTAGGCCATTGAGTTCCAGACTGGGACCAATGCAGTTGAGCTCAACATCATCGAGCCCGATAAGAGTGCCGCAGAGTACTGGGCCGACTCCAGCACCACCAAGCTCAGCAACATTGAGCCCAAGAATGGCGCCGCCGAGTACCCAGGCACCCCAGCCGGCCTTACTAGGAGTGGGGCCAACCAGTATAAAAACACCGCTGCCGACTGCCACGCCGACTAGCCCGACAGCCGGCCGCAGCCCACCGCCGGGATCTTGGATCACCCGGGCAGAGGCTTAAGTTCTCCAAGAGGTAGGTTGCTCTAGATCTTCTAGAAATCTTGTTCACCGTGGTAGTGTCTTGATGTTTGACTCGTTACGCAGGAAGCGGGCCGACATTGATCTCAAGGAGACCACTCCGGCCAGTCCTGTCGTAGAGCCAGCCCCAGCCGAGCCAGCGCCAGCGAGCACACCTGCTGAGCCGGTGACGGTCCCAGTTGCAGAGATTGAGACGGTCCCGACTACAGGGCTGCTGACACTGGCCGACCAAGGGGTGGTTGTCAAAGCTGCTGCTCCAGCCCCTGAGCCAGCCCCCGAGGCCCCGGAGGCCACCGAGGTGAGGGCCAGGACCCCGTCTCCATCGTTGTTGTCATTGTCGTTGTCGTCGTCGTCGTCTTCGGAAAGGCCAAACCTCCCCAGGATTGAAGCTCCTCTCCGCAAGTTCCCAAGGACGTTCCGCTGGACGGCGCCCGACGGAACGGTGAGGAGTTACAAGCATGATGAGGTTGCGGCCAAAAAGGAGCGTGAAGACTTGCTTCGTGCCATAATCGCCGCGTCCCAGGGGATTCAGGTATGATTTTCGCCGTATTGGAATCTTGGTAGTCTTCCTTACACGAGTGTTCTAATGCTTGACACTGCTTTGACTTGTTTCTCCCCGAGCAGAAACTTGTTGATCGCTCGAAGAAGATGAACGTGGTCCTAACTCGGGTTGCCCCCCAGCTCCAAGAACTGGATCAGCTCTGGGCCTTGAAGGCCGAATTGGAGGAGCACCACCAGGGAAGGGAGACTTGGCTAAATGCGTTAATCAGCTCAGGTACGAAAATTGGGCCCAGGCCAAGAAGATTGGAAGTAAGTCTCCTGAATACATCTCCCTGATCAAACCCTTAGTATATTTCTCCAGCTGTGTTGTTTCCTGACTGCCCAGTTGTGTCTTGACTGCAACGTTGAGTACTTGACTAATCTGTTGTGCAGCCCTCAAAGCCGAGCCGAAGACCTGAACAGAGGGAAAAATCCAATTGAAGGAGGCCGAGAGAGCCAAGGCCGGACATGAAAAAGACAAGGCCAACTTGACAAAAGCCAAGGCCAAGCTTGAGCAAGAGAAGGCTGAGTTGAAGAAGGCCAACACCAAGCTCGAGAAGGAAAAAGTTGAACTGGAGAAGGCCATAGCCAAGTGGGAGGCTGACTACAAAAGTAAGTCTCCGCTCTGATAATGACCTTAACCAATCCATTAATTACTCCATCTGCAGTTTTGCCTAACAAGTTTTCTTGTTGGTAAACCCGGGTGGCTGCTAGAGCCAATGCACAAATCCAGTTTCAGGCTTTCGCAGAGGAGATAAAGGTTGTCAAGGAGTCATGGGAGACCCTTGCCGAGTCCGTGAAAGGGCTCCATGACATCATGGATCCTTGCGATGTGGAAACTAGCTCCAGAACGATCTTCCAAGTCAAGGCGCGCCTTAAGGATGCACCGAGTGCCCTGAAGAGGTACTCGGATGAGCATGTTGTTGCTAGCGTGGCCCAGACCCTGGCGATGACCAAGTCTATCTACCCAAGGGCAGATATTGAAGCCATCGGGGAGGGGTTTGCCGAGGAGACGACGCCCGAGGAGGCGCTGAAGCTGATAGCCGAAGCGAGGCCGATTGTAGAAGTTATCACCCAGGACCTGGGTATGTAAAAACAGTCCATCATGCAATCGGTGTATATAAACTTTTGTAAGGACATGTGTAAATACATGTGCAATGCCGCCAAGCTCTGAATTGTTACTCAGTTATCATTAGCTTTACTCGACTATGTAGTCTACACCGAGTTAATCTATAGGAACTTAATAAAATCGTTCACCGCAAAGAGCTATACTCGGGCAAACATAAGAAAGTTGTAGTAAAACTTCATAACTTAAGTAAAACAGGCTCGTATATTATTGACAAAGCACATATAATACATGCAGCCCCCGACTCACTACTCGGTTGAAACAAGTGGCGTAGTGAGTTAGAGAAAAACTGTACACATGGGGAAGTATAAAACTCAGGTATAGAAAGGACGTAGCTGTTCTATATTCCATGAATTGCTGATGCGGGCACTGTCTCCAGTCTTTAGTCGGTAGGCGCCTGGCTGAGTAACCTCAGCGATAATGAATGGCCCTTCCCAAATTGGGGATAGTTTATGCCTGTCTTTGGTGGTTTGTATTTTTCTCAAGACGAGATCTCCGACCAAAAAGGCGCGGCCACGGACATTGCGATTGTGATAACGACACAGGCCTTAAAGATACCTTGCCGACTGGATTGTTGCGATATCCCTTGCTTCTTCCAACTGATCAAGGTCGACCAATCGGGTATTGTTTGAGATGTCTTCTGAGTAAGCCCGAACTCGCGGAGAGCTGAACTCTAACTCGGTTGGTAGCATAGCCTCAGCACCATAGACCAACAAGAAAGGGGATTGCCCTATTGCCCAACTAACCGTGGTTCTGAGAGACCAGAGAACAGATGAGAGTTCTTGTACCCACCGGCCCGCGTATGGTTGTAGTCGATCGAATATCCTGGCCTTGATACCTTGTAAGACCATACCGTTGGCTCGTTCAACCTGCCCATTGCTCCACGGGTGTGCCACAGACGCATAGCAGATCTTGATGCCGATGTCATCACAGAAATCTTGAAACACGCTGCCCGTGAACTGAGTACCATTGTCGGGGATGATGCGGTTAGGGACCCCGAATCGGTATAGTATACTCATGATGAAGTCCTTTGCTCGTGCCGCTGTTATGGTTGCAACGGGTTTAGCCTCAATCCACTTGGTGAATTTATCCACTGTGACGAACAAGTGTGTGAACCCTCCTGGCGCTTTCTTGAAAGGCCCGACCATGTCAAGCCCATACTGCAAAGGGCCAAGAGATTGGGATTGTTTGGAGTTCTTGGGCTGGGAGATTGGTTTGTCTTGCATAGAACTGGCAACCCTCGCATTTGTGAACAATGTCTTTGGCATCTGTTACTGTTGTTGGCTAGAAAAATCCCTACCGGTAAGCCTTTCTGACTAACGTCCTGGATGCCGCATGGTTGCCACATATGCCCGAGTGGATTGACTATAGAATCTGCTTGCCCTCCTCAGTGGTGACACAGCGCATGAGGACACCGGATGCACTTCTTTGGTACAGGTCTTCTCCGACAACTAGGAAACTCTTGCTTCGACGTTTGATTTGTTCGGCTTGACTGCAATCTTCTGGGAGTTCATCGTCCAGGAAGAATTTGAGAACAGGAGTCTGCCAATCTTGACATATGTGTAGCACCTTGTCTGTTCCCGGGGTGGGTTTGCCTCCCGACTGCTCCGGCATGGTTTCTTCTTGACTGATGGCTCCATAAGTTGCTCGACAAAGATCCCTGTCGGGACCGTTTCTTTCTTGGATCCCTTGTTTGCCAATTCATCTGCAGCATCATTGTATTGTCTTAGGACATGTGTTATCTCCAGCCCGTCGAACTTATTTTGCAACTTGCGGACATCCTGACAGTATGCCGCCATGGTGTCATCGAGACATGTCCAGTCTTTCATGACTTGGTTTACCACGAGTTGAGAGTCTCCGCGCACAACCAGTCGACGAATGCCGAGTGATATAGCGATGCGGAGCCCATGGATGAGTGCCTCATACTCGGCGACGTTGTGGGAAGCTGGGAAGTGGATTTGTAGAACGTACTTGAGTTTTTCACCGGTGGGGGACATCAGTACGACGCCAGCCCCGGCGCCGCCGATCCATTGAGAACCGTCGAAGTACATTGTCCAATACTCGAGCTTCGCTGTTGATGTAGGCATTTGGACTTCTGTCCACTCAGCCACGAAGTCGGCTAGAGCTTGTGATTTGATTACTGCCCGTGGCTGAAAGGTGATATCGAACGCCATTAACTCAAGCGCCCATTTAGCGATTCGATCGGTGGCCTCGCGGTTATGCAGGATGTCCCCGAGTGGATATGATGTGACCACAGTGACTTGATGTGCTTGGAAATAGTGCACCAGCTTCCGGACAGTGATGAGTAAGCCATAGAGTAGCTTTTGGACCTGTGGATATCTCATCTTTGAGTTGGCAAGGACCTCACTGACAAAGTGGACTGACCATTGGACTTTCTGGATGTGACCCTATTTGGATCGCTCGACCACCAACACCGTGCTGACTACCTGAGTAGTTGCCGCCAGATATAGCATTAGCGGTTCTTAGGGCATGGGTGACGCCAACATGGGGGGTGATGTGAGAAATTGCTTGAAGTCTTCGAAGGCTTGCTGGGCTTCCGGAGTCCATTGGAAATTGTCTACTTTCTTCAATAGCTTGAAAAAGGGCATACCCTGTTCGCCCAGTCAGGAAATAAACCGGCTGAGTGCCGCCATGTAGCCTGTTAGCTTCTGGACATCCTTCTGGTTAGTCGGGGGTGCCATGTTCATGATTGCGTTGACTTTCTCCGGGTTGGCCTCGATGCCGCGATGTGAGACGATGAAGCCGAGTAACTTGCCGGATACCACACCGAAGGCACACGTTTCCGGGTTCAGCTTCATCTTGCATCTTCGAAGATTTTGGAAGGTTTTTTCCAGGTCAGCGATGAGGTCTTGTTTGGACTTCGTCTTGATCACCATGTCATTGATGTTGGCTTCCATGTTGCGCCCGATCTAAGTGTGCAGACAGCGCTGAATTGCGCGTTGATACATTGCTCCAGCATTTTTCAAACCGAATGGCATAGTGATGTAGCAGTACGCTCCGAACGGCGTGATGAAAGACGTCTTTAGGCAGTCCTCCTCCTTCAGGCTGATTTGATGGTATCCCAAGTAGTAGTCGAGAAAGCTGAGAAATTCGCACCCCGCAGTTGAATCGACCACCTGATCTATTCTGGGTAGACCAAATGGATCCTTGGGGCACGCCTTGTTGAGATCAGTGTAGTCAATGCACATGCGCCATTTACCCTTTTTCTTCCAAACTAGGACTAGGTTTGCCAGCCAATCCAGGTGATAGACCTCTTTGATGAACCTAGCTGTGAGAAGCTTGGTTATCTCCTCCCAAATAGCATCCTTACGGTCTTGACCGAAGCGCCCTAGCCATTGCTTGACAGGCTTGGCGTCTGTCTTCACGTTGAGGGCATGCTCGATCACCTCCCTTAGTACGCCCGGCATGTCGGACGGTTTCCACGCGAAGATATCCTTGTTGGCTTGGAGGAAGGTGACGAGCGCGTCTTCCTATTTGGGGTCGAATCCGGTCCTGATGAGAGCAGTCTTGGAGGGGTTGGAAGGGTCTAGGGGGATCTTCTTCATGTCAGAGTCCGCTGAAATTCCCGACTTCACTGCTTTTTTGCCAGAACTTGGTCATCCTCGACTTCGGTTGTGACGGCTTGCCGAATGCTGTTGCGTCTGACTACCGCCTCTTGTGATTGAGCCAACTCACACCTCTCCTTGTCGCAGGTGAAGGCTTGCTTG
Source organism: Oryza meyeriana var. granulata (assembly GCA_003991445.1). Classification (NCBI taxonomy): domain Eukaryota; kingdom Viridiplantae; phylum Streptophyta; class Magnoliopsida; order Poales; family Poaceae; genus Oryza; species Oryza meyeriana. Next base: position 106,648 of record RYFJ01000700.1, read on the forward strand.
ACGTCGCTGCTGGGGGAGAGGACTCCTGCTGGCCCAGGCATTTTGAGCACCATATAGGTATAGTGCGGTACCACCATGAATTTGGCGAGCGCCGGCCATCCGAGTATCGCATGGTACGCAATCTCGAAGTCGGTGACCTCGAAGCAGATGTTTTCTGTGCGGAAGTTATCCCATGTGACGAAGGTAACTGGCAAGGTTATCTGCCTGAGTGGTGTTGAAGATGAGCCGGGTATTATCCCATGGAAAGGCGCCATACTCGGCCACAGATCTGAACGAGGAATCTTCATCTCATCCAGGGTCTTGGCGAAGAGGATATTGAGCGCGCTACCTCTGTCTATGAGAACCTTCTTCAACTTGATATTTTTAACGACCGGGTCTAGGACGAGTAGGTAGCGTCCCGGGTGTGAAACCCGATCTGGATGGTCTGCGCGGGTGAACGTGATGGATGTCTCTGACCAGCGCAAATATTGGGGGGCATCTGCTGTAGAGATTGTGTTGACGTCGTGTGCTTTTAGCTTCTGCTTCCATTTGGACTCGTACGCAGACGGCCCTCTGAAGATGTGGTTGAGCTCGGCTTGGGGATCTTGAAAATCATCAGCCGGGCCTTGATCTGGCTTGTCTTTCTCCTTGTCGGTGCCAAATGATGAAGCCTGCTCGGAGGCAAACTTCTTGAGCATGAAGCAGTCTTTGGCCGCGTGCTTGCCCTTGGGGTGGAAGGGGCATGGCCCGTTCATGACTTTCTGGTAGTTGTTGTTCCGTTGGGGCCGCGACCGAGTTCGCTCCATGTTGGCCACCTCGTTGTCTGACTTCCGCTTGCGGCTGCCGGTCTTATTTTGTGATGGCTCGTTGTCGGCTTTTGCCTTCCGGTCCTTCTGTCGGGACTCCTTCTTCTCGTCGAGGGCCTCTGCGACCGCTTCGGCCAAGTCGGCGTATTTGTTTGCCATATCGAAGAGGGCCCGAACGGAGGCTGGTGGCTTCTGAGTGAACTTCGCGATGAACGGGGCGTCCTTTACTCCCTTGCGAAAGGCGGCGATGACGGCCTCGTCTTTGATCATTGGGATCTGGTTGCGCTTCTCAGAGAACCTCTTGATAAATTCACGTAGAGACTCGTTCTTCTTCTGGTGCAGCTAGTATAGATCGTGCTCAGAAGACGGCCTCTCATAGGTCCCCTGAAAGTTAGCGATGAACCGCTTCCTAAGTTCTCCCTAGGAACCGATCGACTGCCTCGGGAGCCTTATTAGCCATGTCCTCGCTGAGTCAGCCAGAGCGACCGGGAGGTAGTTGGCCATGGCTTTATGGTCACCTCCGATAGCTCGAATTGCTAGGGTGTATACGGTGAGCCGCGACTCGGGGTTGGTTTTGCTGTCGTATTTCTCGATCCCTATAGACTTGAACCCAACGGCCAGTCGATGTCCTGTAGCTCATGGGTGAAAGCTAGAACGCCTTCATCTTCGTGAGGCCTCCGGCTTCGACCGCGGCAGTTGAACCACTCGTTGTGAAGACTGAAATGCTCATTCTCGTCCTCCAGTCGGCGGCACTCTTCCTCTTCGCATTGGTGGTGCTGGGCATTGATGTTGTATCGGAGGTCGCATTGTAAACGAACTTAGAGGTCTTGGTTGAACCGGCGATCGTACTGGTGACGCCACTGATTGTTGTTATTGGTGTCGCTGAGTGAGTTTGCCGCGATTCCTCGTGTGACCGACTTGAGCCAGTCGCCCGGCGTCATGCTGATGTAGATGAGCCTGCTGCCGAAGAACCCGACCGGTTGGTTGGTACAAGTGTGTCGCTCAACTGCTGTTGCTATTGACAGGCAGCGGCTGTAATTATTGCCTTGATCTTGGCGATAGTCGGGGTGGCCTGGTGATCAGGCCCGAGCTGGAGCGTGTCCAGCAGGGTTGCAGTGGCCACAACATTCTGTTGTGGCGTGACGAAGACGTCGTGGTCGCCGAATTTGGTCTGGAGGATTTGTTGCTGGGCTGTTCGCCCAGCCTTGCGTAGTTCGTCGTTGCGTGCCCCGCGGTCGGCCTCCTCCTGTTGCCGTAGTGAGCATGCCTCCTCTTGTTGCTCCTCTTGTAGTCTGTGTACCTCCGGTGGAGGGGTTGAAGCCATGAAGATCTCGCGGGGGTTAAGGAGACTCGCCAGACTGGTGTCCGAACTAGCATCTGAACCGTTGTCCGACTTGGAGTCAGAATCCGAGAAGTTGATCGGAGTAAGAACGACTCCGACCTCCCTAGATCCAATCTAGAGTGGCTCTGAGCCACGTCCAAGCTGAACTGTGGGGGATCAGGTCTACCGCATAAGATGTAGATCTGCGGTGTTGCCGAATCTGTGCGGGAGATTCACGATCTCTCCCCTTCTTAGCCCAACCCGGGCTGGCTCAAGGCCTAGCGTGAGTCGGACGCCGAAGGAGAGAGTTGTCCCAAAGCTCGGCGAAGTAAAAGATCGTCGTAGTAGATCGATGAAGGTGACCACGGCATCTTGTGGGCCGACTGGCACGGAGTCAGCTGGTTCCTCGGCCGGTTGGATTAGATCTGCGTCGGCCAAAGTAAGATTGCCGATCTGGTCGGCGATGAAATTGAGGCTTCCAAAAGATATTGTGTCTCTGGGGGAGAATCTGTTGCCGTCGACTCCTGTTGTTGGATCCATCGAGATTGTTGATGTAGATCTTGCCGAAACCCCTACCTGGTGCGCCAACTATCGATGTTTTACACCGGCAATATGAATATGGGGCTACTCGGCGGATAGAAACTCGGTGGATTGCTAAGGAACACAGGGAGATTTTATACTGGTTCAGGCCCTCGAGGTGAGGTAATACCCTATGTCTAGTTGTGGTGGTATTCCTTTGAGGATTTGTGTCGATCAATGATCTTCTTGCCCTCAGGGGGCGCCCTACCTCCCTTATATACTGGGGGACAGGGGTATAAGGTAGGAGTCCCAGCCGGATACGGCCAAGGGATCTCCTTTTAGAGATACAACTTACCTGACTAGGACTGTATATTCCTTATTGTATAAGGCAAAGTCTGCCGGGTGCTACTATATCTCTAATTACAAGACTCGGCCCATCCTCTATCCAAGTGGCCCATATGCTTGTGATGAGGTACCCGGGGCCCATGGCCTCCACAGAGCGTAGCGTTGAGCTATAGAGAGCCCCCCTGACGCAGTGTCTAGTTTGGGTTGCAAGCAAATTCTTGGGTCTTTTACTTCTCTTCCCCTAAGGTCATTCTGTTTCGTCAGGACTATTTGACTTACTCTTAAATCCTTGATCCAGATGGACCCCCGCAACCACGGGAGTTCTATGTCTACCACGTCCACAACCAGCGTTACTTGCTAGCGACTTGGTACAGTGAGTTTCTCATGGAGTCTCTCAATGAGCTGGAGGGCCGGTATGAGTCCCTGCGACAGCACTACCTGCATCGAGGAGAGCGCATCCGCTACTTGGAGCTTTGCCTCGGCGGGAACCACCGAGAGGACCAGGCGTCAGCTTAGGCTTCGGCATGAGCCGCTACTCAGGCTTCCGCACGGCCTTCCCCAGTAGCTGCTGTGGAGGCCATGGGCCCCGGGTACCTCATGACAAGCATATGGGCCACTCGGACAGAGGATGGGCCTAGCCTTGTAATTAGGGATACAATAGAACTCAGCAGACTTAACCTTGTACGACAAGAAAAATACAGTCCTAGTCGGGCACGTTTTATTCCTAGAAGGAGATCCCTTGGTCGTAGTCTGACTGGGACTCCTACTTTGTAACCCTGTCCCCCAGTATATAAGGGGAGGTAGGGCGCCCCCTGAGGGCAAGTTCATCAGAATGATACATCCTCAAAGGAAATACACCACAACTGGACGTAGGGTATTACCTCATCTCGAGGGCCTAAACCAGTATAAACTTTTCATGTTCCTTTGCAGTCCACCGAGTATCGATCTGATGATTAGCCCTATATTCTCATTGCTAGTGTAAAACATCGACAGTTGGCGCGCCAGGTAGGGGCTTCGGCGAGATCAACCTCAACAAACTCGATGGATTCAACAACCGTAGTTGACGACATCATCTTCTCCCCTGGAGACATGATCACATTTGGGAGCCTCGACTTCGTCGCAAACAAATTCGGCAACCTCACCCTGACCGACTTGGACTCAATCTGATAAGCCGGGGAACCAGCCGACTTTGCGCTAGTCGGCCCACTCGATGCTGCAGCAACCCTCGTCGACTTGCTGCGGAAATCTTCTACATGCCCGGGTCTCGGGACAACTCTTCCCTTCAGTGTTCGTCTCGGACTCAACCTCGAGCCGGCCGAGATCGGGCTAAGAAGGGAGGTGTCGATGTTTTACACCGGCAATATGAATATGGGGCTACTCGGTGGATGGAAACTTGGTGGATTGCAAAGGAACAAAGAGGAATTTTATACTAGTTCAGGCCCTCGATGTGAGGTAATACCCTACGTCCAGTTTGAGGTGTATTCCTTTGAGGAATTATGGTGACGATTCTGATGAACCGTCTCAACCTGCCCTCAGGGGGCGCACTGCCTCCCCTTATATATTGGGGGACAGTGTTACAAGATAGGAGTCCCAACCGGATTACGGCCAAGGGATCTCCTCTTAGAGATATAACGCACCCAACTAGGACTGTGTTTTCCTTATCATACAAGGCAAAGTCTACCGAGTGTGGCTATATCGCTAATTATAAGGCTAGGCCCATCCTCTATCCGACTGGCCCATATGCTTGTCATGAGGTACCCGGGGCCCATGGCACCCACAGTAGCCCCTGAGACCTTCATAGTTGAGTCACAGCTGATGCCGAGTGCTCATCCCCCACGGTAAAGTCTTCCCGAGTGCATTGCTCCCGAGCACTCTTTGTCCGAGTGAATCCTCTTCCCGAGTCTTGCTTCATGTCAGCTGGCAGCGAGGCTATGAAGGGCTTCATGTAGATATATGAATAGTGTGTGCCGAATAGGTGCACCTATTAGGTGTAGCCCCCGACTTTGTGCTTAATTGTGAAGACAATTAAACATAAAGTCAAAGATCTTTAACCTGGAAGTCTTTCCCGAGTAGATTACTACTGGTATATGAGACTCTTCGGTATCATGTCAACCGGAATAAACTTTATAGTCTTGCCGAGTAGGGAACTACTCGTATGTAGGACTCTTCGACTTCATGTCAATCGGAATGTGTGTTTATAGTCTTGCCGAGTAGGATGCTACTCGTATATGGGACTCTTCAGCGTCATGTCAGCTGGAAAGAGGGGTTTATAGTCTTTCCCGAGTGGCGTCCCACCCAGAAGTTAGACTCCTCCGCGTCATGTCAGCGGGAATGAGAAATTTATAGTCTCTCCCGAGTAGTGCACTACTCGAAAGTTAGACTCCTCCGCATCAAGTCAGCGGGAATAATGTTGCTCATGGCAACTGATGGCTACACATGTAGGCCGAGTACCACTTTATGAAAATAAATCCACTGCGTGCTCAGGTGTACTCGAGAAAGATACCTACATCCCTAATTTTAATGAAGACCAGCTTGTGATCCTTGTAAGGATATATCCTCGAGACCTGGTGGATAAAACAGATACCCAAACATATATGTTTAGCAATAAGGCTCTCATGAAGCATATTTGTTTACCTCATCGGCTCCTATTAGTAGCACCAGTGCTATAATTTTAACTCAGCCTGTGGGCGGCCCACATGGAGCATGCTACTGTAGGAACTCATATCTTGGTGGCTAAGCCGGCCTGAGCCGACCTACCCAGCATAGCTCTATAGAAGTATCATCCATCGCATGTCAGGATGAGTTTTTTGGCGTCGGTAACCGCAATCAGCCAGAGAAATCCTTATTTGCAAGCCTTTCCGACTTACGTTCTGGATGCAACCTGGTTGCCACATAAGCCTGAGTAGGTATACTGCAGGATCTGCTTTCCCTCCTCAGGTGTGACGCGGTGCATGAGAACCCCGGATGCGCTTTGACGATGTAAGTCTTCTCTGACTTGGGTAAAGCCGAACAAGGTACCCGAACCTTGCATTAGCAGAGGGTTCAGCTGGTGACCCTCATGGGGCGTACCCTATCCAACAGAGTTATGGCTAAATAAGGTACCCGACCCTTGCATTAGCATAGGATTCGGCTGGCGACCCTCATGGGGTGTACCCTACTTAGCCGAGTTGCGACCGAATAAGGTACCCAAACCTAGCGTTAGCATAGGATTCGACTGGTGACCCTCATGGGGCGTACCTCACCCAGTCGAGTAGTATACGACCCCCAACTAGCGCGGGAGATCGGTCATCAGCTCACATGGAGTGTAGCCGGGGAAGATGTCGTCCCGACTGGTGTAAGTACTCGGTCAGTAGCCCTCGTGGAGCATTCTGAGTGTATTTTGGCAGACTTGTCTAGCCCCTGAGCGTAGGAGATAGGCTCGCAGCCCTGAGTTCCTGTCACGCGTATCCGGAGCTGGCCCTGCGCTATAAAGATACCAGATGAGTAGCATCTGATGATGAAAACAATCACCCGAATAAAATGTATTTTACAATATATGTAAATACGTGTTCTTCCTCTTACTGATATTAATTTCTCCGAGTAGTTGACCCCTTACGTTTAAGAACTCTGCCCGACTAATCATAGCCCCCTAGCGCCGGGAGTTGGCTCATGGCTCTTTCCTAGACACGCGTTTTGGGTGACTTGAGTTCGTCTTTCATGGAGCAAAGTTTCACGGATCAGGATTTATGCTACTTGAATACTTTTGCAATCATTTAAGAGAAAAAGACAGAAAAAAGTGCAGCTTGTGCACCTATTAGGTGTAAATGGCTACAGCAATGGCAAGGCCAAATGAAGAACTATTTATTAGAGAGCTACTTAGCTGTTCGGTATTTGGGAGTGGGGATGCCATCCTTGTGTTTGGGCTTTTGAGCCCCCAAGCTTGTCACTTGTTGTCCTGATAATCTTCAGTTGTTGAAAGTCGAAGACGGTTGTGACCGATTTCCACAATGAAGCCGTCTGACTTGTGTTTACGACTCCTAGCTTTAGTCGGGACCGCATCGTCGGTGCCCTCCCGCTTCTTCTGTCAGGGTGCCTTCTTGTCATCGAGGGCCTTAGCAACAGCGTCGGCTGAGTCGGCGTACTTGTTCGCCATGTCCAATAAAGCCTTGACAGAGTTGGGAGGCTTTGGAGTGAATTTGGCGATGAACGAGGTGTCTTTGACTCCTTTTCGAAAGGCGGCGATGACGAGCTCATCCTTGATTATTGGGACTGAATTCTTCTTCTCAGAGAATCTCTTGATGAAGTCACGAAGAGACTCGTTCTTCCTTTGATGTAACCGATACAGGTCGTACTCGGAAGATGGCCTCTCGTATGTTCCCTGGAAGTTGGCGATGAGGCGTTCCTGGAGTTCTCCTCAGGAGCCGATTGATTGCTTGGGAAGTCCTGTTAGCCATGTCCTCGCTGAGTCAGCTAAAGCGACTAGGAGGTAGTTAGCCATGACTTTGTGATTTCCTCCAGCTGCTCGGATCGCCAGAGTGTAGACCATGAGCCAGGACTCGGGATTGGTTTTCCCGTCGTATTTGTCGATGCCTGTAGGCTTGAAACCCGACGGCCAGTCGACCTGTTGTAGCTCCTGGGTGAAGGCCGATATGCCTTTGTCTCCATGAGGGCTCCGACTCTGAATACGGCGGCGAAACCGCTCGTGGTGGAGGCCGAAACGCTTGTTCTTGTCTTCCAGTTGGCATTGCTCATCTTCTTCTCGTTCACGGCGCCGAGCGATGATGTCTTGCTGAAGGTCGCGCCGTAGTCGGTCTTGGAGGTCCTGATCGTCCCGATGGTTGCTTTGACGTCGCCGGTTGTCGTTGGGGTTGCCGAGTGACGCCTGACGTGCCTCCATATGAGGCTGATTGGAGCTAGCCGCTCGGCGTCGCTTTGAGGTAGATGAGACTGCCGTTGTGTGGAGGCCATGGGCCCTGGGTACCTCATCACCAGTACATGGGCCACTCGGATAGAGGATGGGCCGAACCATGTAATTAGAGATAAGATAGCACCCGGCAGGCTGTACCTTGTATAATAAGGAAACATAGTCTTAGTCGGATAGGATTCTATCTCTAAGAAGGAAATCCCTTGGTCGTATCCGACTGGGATCCTTATCATGTACCCCTGTCCCCTAATATATAAAGGGAGGCAGGGCGCCCCTCAGGGCAAGCACAACAAGAACAACCAGATCATCGATCTACATACACCTCAGAGGAATAACACCTCAAATGGACGTAGGGTATTACCTCACCTTGAGGGCCTGAACCAGTATAATTCTCTTGTGTTCCTCTGCAGTCCACCGAATTCACCCTCGCCGAGTAGCCCCATAGTTCTATTGCCGGTGCAAAGCATCGACAGTTGGCGTGCCAGGTAGGGGCCCAGCGAATTTCTCATCTGAAGATTCGATGGATTCAATCAACGGAGTCGACAGCAACAAGTTCTCCCCCAGAGACGCAATTACCTTCGGGAGCTTAGACTTCATCGCCAATCAACTCGGCGATCTCACCTTGGTTGAGGCAGATCCAATCTTGCCGATCGAGGAACTAGCCGATGTTGCGCCAGTCGGCACCCAGGACACCGCCATCCTCTTCGACGATTTTCTGCGGCAGTCCTTTACATCGCCGAGCATCGGGACAACCCTCTCCTTCGGCGTCCGACTTGCGCTAGGCCTTGAGCCAGCGCGGGTTGGGCCGAGAAGGGGAGAGGTTGTTAATCTCCCTCACAGCTCTGACGACGCTGCGCATCAAAATCCCGCGCAGCAGACCCGATCCCTAGCAGTTCAGTTTGGACACGGCCAAGCGCCGTTTCAGATTGGATCTAGAGAGGTCGGAGTCGTTCTCACTCCGATAAATTACTCGGAGTCCGACACTAAGTCGGATAGCGGTTCGAGCACCAGCTCGGACTTTAATTCGGCAAGCTTCCCCCTCTCCCGCGAGATCTTCATGGCATCAACACCACCCTCCGAGGTACGCTGACTACAAGAGGAGTGACAAGAGGAGGCGCGCCGATTACAACAAGAGGAGGCCAACCACGAAGCCCGCAACAACGAGCTGCGCCAGGCTGGGCAAGTCGCTCAGTAACAGATCCTCCAAACCAAGATTGGTGACCACGACGTCTTTGTCATGCCACAACAGAACGTTGTGGCCGCAGCAACTCTGCTAGACACACTCCAGCTCGGGGCAGATCACCAGGCCACCCCGACTATCGCCAAGATCAAGGCGATGATCACAGCTGCTGCCTGTCAGCAGCAACAGTAGTTGGGCGACACTGCTATACCGACCAACTGGTCGGGTTCTCCGGCGGCAGGCTCATCGGCATCAACACGACGCTGGGCAGCCGGCTCCAGTCAGCAACGCGAAGAGTCCTAGCAAACGATGCTCGGCAATACCAATAATGACAACCGACGGCGTCGCCAGTACGACCGCCGACCCAATCAAGACCTCCGAGTGCGACTGCATCGAGACCTTCGTCACACCATAAACGCTCGATGCGAAGAACGCGAAGAAGATGAACGCCGCCGACTAGAAGACGAAAACGAGCGCTTCGGCATCCACCACGAGCGACTACATCGCCAAGATCAGAGTCGGAGCCATCACGAAGACGAAGGCATCCTAGCCTTCACTTGGGAGCTACAGGACGTCTTGTGGCCGACTGGCTTTAAGCCCACCGGGATCGAAAAGTACGACGGCAAGACAAACCCAGAGTCCTAGCTTACCGTTTACACCCTAGCAGTCCGAGCTGCTGGGGGCGACAGCAGAGTCATGGCTAACTACCTCCCAGTCACGCTAGCCGACTCGGCGAGGACATGGCTGACAGGCCTCCCGAGGCGGTCGATCGGTTCCTGGGGACAACTCAGGGAGCGGTTCATCGCTAACTTCCAGGGGACCTACGACAGACCCGCTTCGGAGCATGATCTCTATCAACTGCACCAGAAGAAAAACGAGTCTTTGCGTGAATTCATCAAAAGGTTTTCCGAGAAGCGCAACCAAATTCCAACCGTCAAAGACGAATCCGTCATTGCCGCCTTTCGCAAAGGGGTAAAAGACGCTCCGCTTATTGCAAAATTCACTTGGAAGCCACCATCCACGGTCCGGGCGCTCTTCGACATGGCTAATAAATACGCCGACTTGGCCGAAGCGGTCGCCGAGGCCCTCGACGAGAAGAAGGAGCCCTGACAGAAAGAACAGAAGGCGAAAGCCGACAACGAGCCGTCTCAAAACAAATCTGGCAGCCGTAAACATAAGTCGGACAACGAGGTGGCCAACATGGAGCACAGTCGGTCGCGGCCCCAGCGGAACAACGACTACCAGAAAGTCATGAGCGGGCCATGCCCCTTTCACCCCAAGGGAAAGCACACGGCCAAAGACTGCTATATGCTCAAAAAGTTTGCCTCCAAGCAGACTTCATCGTCTGGCGCCGACAAGGACAAAGACAAACCAGACTCGGGTCTGGCTGACGATTTCCAAGATCCTCAAGCCGAGCTCAACCATATCTTCGGGGGGCCACTCGCGTACGAGTCCAAGCACAAATAGAAGCTTTCAGCGCACGACATCAATACGGTCTCCACAGCCAACACCCCCCAATACTTGCGTTGGTCAGAGATGGCCATCACCTTCAATCGCGGAGATCACCCAGATCGGGTTTCTCACCCGGGATGCTATCCACTCGTCCTGGACCCAGTCGTCAGAAACATCAGGCTGAAGAAAACACTCATCGACGGAGGCAGCGCGCTCAATATCCTATTCACCAAGACTTTCGACGAGATGAAAATTCCTCGTTCAGAACTACGGCCGAGCACTGTGCCTTTCCACGGGATAATTCCTGGCCTGTCATCAACTCCACTCGGGCAGATAACTTTGCCGGTAACTTTCGGCACGCGGGATAATTTCCGCACAGAAACTGTCTGCTTCGAGGTCGCTGACTTCGAGACTGCGTACCACGCGATACTCGGACGACCGGCACTCGCCAAATTTATGGCGATACCGCACTATACATACATGGTGCTGAAGATGCCTGGACCAGCAGGAGTCCTCTCCCTCCGCAGCGACGTCAAGCAAGCCTTCACCTGCGACAAGGAGAGCTGCGAACTGGCTCAATCACAAGAGGCGGCAGTCGGGCGCGATAGCATTCGGCAAGCCGTCACAACAGAAGTCGAGCAAGATCAAGTTCCGGCGAAAAAAGCAGCGAAGTTGGGAATTTCAGCGGACTCTGACACGAAGAAGATCCCCCTGGACCCTTCCGACCCCTCCAAGACTGCTCTAGTCGGGACCGGACTCGACCCCAAATAGGAAGACGCGCTCGTCACCTTCCTCCAAGCCAACAAGGATATCTTCGCATGGAAACCGTCCGACATGCCGGGCGTACCAAGGGAGGTGATCGAGCACGCCCTAAACGTGAAGACAGACGCCAAGCCAGTCAAGCAACAGCTGCGGCACTTCGCTCAAGACCGCAAAGATGCTATCCGAGAGGAAATTACCAAGCTCCTCGCCGCTGGGTTCATCAAGGAGGTCTACCACCCGGACTGGCTAGCAAACCCAGTTCTGGTCCAGAAGAAAAATGGTAAATGGCGCATGTGCGTCGACTACACCGACCTCAACAAAGCGTGCCCCAAGGACCCATTTGGTCTTCCTCGGATAGATCAGGTGGTTGACTCCACGGCAGGGTGCGACCTACTCAGTTTTCTCGACTGCTACTCGGGATACCATCAAATCAGCCTGAGGGAAGAAGACTGCTTGAAGACATCTTTCATCACACCGTTTGGAGCGTACTGCTATATCACAATGACATTCGGTCTGAAGAACGCGGGCGCAACCAATCAAAGGGCTATTCAGCGGTGTCTGCACACTCAGATCGGGTGCAACGTGGAAGCCTACGTCGACGATGTGGTGATCAAGACCAAGTCCAAAGAAGACCTCATCGCTGACTTAGAAGAAACCTTCCAAAACCTTCAAAGACTCAAGATGAAGTTGAACCCGGAAAAATGCGCCTTCGGTGTGCCATCCAGAAAGTTACTCGGCTTCATCGTCTCGCACCGCGGCATCGAGGCCAACCCGGAGAAAGTCAATGCCATCAGGCACATGGCACCCCCGACTAACCTCAAAGACGTCCAGAAGCTGACAGGCTGCATGGCGGCACTTAGCCAGTTTATCTCCCGACTAGGCGAACGGGGCATGCCCTTCTTTAAGCTACTCAAAAAGACTGACAATTTCCAATGGACTCGGGAAGCCCAACGAGCCTTCGAAGACTTCAAACAATTCCTCACATCACCCCCCGTGTTGGCGTCACCTCTGCCCCAGGAACCGCTAATGCTATATTTGGCGGCAACAACACAGGTAGTCAGCACGGTGCTAGTGGTTGAGCGATTCGAACAGGGTCATGTTCAAAAAATTCAACGGCCAGTCTACTTCGTCAGCGAGGTCCTCGCCAACTCCAAAACGAGATATCCGCAGGTCCAGAAGCTGCTATATGGCCTACTTATCACAGTCCGGAAGCTGGTGCATTATTTCCAAGCACACCAAGTCACGGTGGTCACAGCATTTCCACTCGGGGACGTCCATCATAATCGCGAGGCCACCGGCCGAATCGCTAAATGGGCACTCGAGTTGATGGCATTCGACATCACCTTTCAGCCACGGACAGCAATCAAGTCTCAAGCTCTAGCCGACTTCGTGGCCGAGTGGACAGAAGTCCAACTGCCTACACCAACAGCAAAGCTAGAATACTGGACAATGTACTTCGACGGTACTCTACGGATCGGTGGCGCCGGGGCCAGAGTCATATTGACGTCCCCCACTGGCGAAAAACTGAAGTACGTTCTACAAATCCACTTCCCGGCTTCCCACAACGTCGCCGAGTACGAGGCACTTGTTCATGGGCTCCGCATCGCTATATCACTCGGCATACGTCGACTGGTTGTGCGTGGAGATTCTCAACTCGTGGTAAACCAAGTCATGAAAGACTGGACCTGTCTCGACGATACCATGGCGGCATACTGTCAGGAGGTCCGCAAGCTGGAAAACAAGTTCGACGGGCCGGAAATCACACATGTCCTGCGCCAATACAACGACGCAGCAGACGAGCTGGCAAACATGGGATCCAAGCGAGAAGCAGTCCCAACTGGAATCTTTGTCGAGCAACTTATGGAGCCATCAGTAAAGAAGAAACCGGCACCGGAGCAGTCGGGAGGCGAGCCTACCCCAACCACAAATGAAGTGCTGCACATATGTCAAGACTGGAGGACTCCTGTTGTGAAATTTCTCATGGACGACGAACTCCCAGAAGATCGCAGTCAAGCCGAGCAGATAAAGCGTCGAAGCAAAAGCTTCCTACTAGTCGGGGAAGACCTGTACCGAAGGAGCGCATCCGGTGTCCTCATGCGCTACGTCACCACCGAGGAGGGCAAGCAGATTCTGCACTCGATCCACTCGGGCATATGTGGCAACCACGCCGCATCCAGGACGTTAGTCGGAAAGGCTTACCGGCAGGGATTTTTCTGGCCCACAGCAGCAACAGACGCCAAAGACATCATTCGCAAGTGCGAGGGTTGCTAGTTCTACGCAAGACAAACAAATCTTCCAGCCCAGGAACTCCAAACTATCCCCATTTCCTGGCCATTTGCAGTATGGGGGCTCGACATGGTCGGGCCTTTCAAGAAAGCGCCAGGAGGGTTCACACATTTATTCGTCGCGGTGGATAAGTTCACCAAGTGGATTGATGCTAAACCCATTGCAACAATTACAGCGGCACGAGCAAAGGACTTCATCATGAGTATATTATACCGGTTCGGAGTCCCTAACCGCATCATCACCGACAACGGTACTCAGTTCGCGGCGGGCGTATTCCAAGACTTCTGCGACGATTTTGGCATCAAGATCTGCTATGCATCTGTGGCACACCCACGGAGCAATGGGCAGATTGAACGAGCCAACGGCATGGTCTTACAAGGCATCAAGGCCAGGATATTCGACCAACTACAACCATACGCGGGCCGATGGGTACAAGAACTCCCATCCGTTCTCTGGTCTCTCAGAACCATGGTTAGTCGGGCGACAGGGCAATGCCCTTTCTTTCTGGTCTACGGTGCTGAGGCTATGCTACCTACCGAGTTACAGTTTGGCTCTCCACGAGTCCGGGCTTACTCAGAAGACGACTCCAACAATACCCGACTGATCGAACTAGACCAGTTGGAAGAAGCAAGAGACACCGCAACAATCCAGTCGGCAAGGTATCTCCAAGGCCTACGTCGCTACCACAATCGCAATGTCCGTAGCCGTGCCTTTTTGGTCGGGGATCTCGTTCTGAGGAAAATACAAACCACCAAAGACAGGCATAAGTTATCCCCAATATGGGAAGGGCCATTCATTATAGCCGAGGTCACGTGGCCAGGCGCCTACCGACTGAAGACCGAAGACGGCGTTCTCATCAGCAACTCATGGAACATAGAACAGCTACGTCCTTTCTATACCTGAGTTCTATATTTTTTCATGTGTATAGTTCTTCTGACTCACTACGCCGCTTGTATCGACTGAGTAGTGAGTCGGGGCTGCATGTATATGTGTGTCTTGTCAATAACATACGAGCTTATCTTACTTTGGTTATGAAGCCTTACTATGACTGTCACGTTTGCCCGAGTACAACCTCTTACTTTGAACGCTTTTATTAAGTTCTGACAGACTAACTCGGCGCATACCACACAGTCAAGTAACGCTAATGACAACTGGATAATAAGCTTGGCGGCATTGCGCACATATTTACACATGCTTGTTTACACAAGTTTATATACCCTGACTACGTAACATGTTGCCCTTACAAACCCATGTCTCGGGTAATTATTGCAGCAGTCGGCTTCGCCCGGGCGATCAGCTCCAGCGCCTCCTCTGGTGTCGTCTCTTCGGCAAACCCCTCCCCGATGGCTTCAATATCCACCCTGGGGTATATGGATTTGGTCATCGCCAGGGTCTGGGCCACGCCGACGACAACATGCTCATCCGAGTACCTTTTCAGGGCACTCGGTGCATCCTCGAGACGCCCCTCTATCTGGGGATTCTGCTGCAGTTGGTTCCCACTGGGCGGGGATCTATGAGGTCAAGGAGCCCTTTCACGGACCCGACGAGGGCCTCCCGTGACTCCCTGATCAACCTTATCTCCTCTGTGTAGAACTGATACTGGGCCCGGACATTGGTTCTCATGTCTGCCCAGGGCCGCCGGCAAGAAAACTTGTCAGATCGGGCTACGCACAGAATAACTAATGGATTGGCTAAGATCACGGTCAGGTTGAGGACTTACTTTCGTAGTCGGCCTCCCACCCGGCCACGGTCTTCTCCAGTTTGGCCTTTTCCTTATCGAGCTTGACGACGGCCTCCTTCAACTCGGACTTCTCCTGGTCAAGCTCGGTGTTGGCCTTTGTTAGGTCGGCCTTGACCTTCTCAAGCTCGGCCTTGGCCTCTTCGGCCTCCTTCAGCTGCTGTTCGCGCCAAAAACCACCGGGTGTGTCAAGAAGCTCGCTGATGATCTGGTTTGATGCGATTGAACATACGAAGGCCTGGGAGATCTGCTTAGCTCCAGTGCAGGTCCTAAAATATTTGTGGTTCGTAGGCGTGCCAGTCAATTTGACCCCGCAATTGACAAGGAGATGAAGAAATTTGATTACTGATCCAATCGGCTAGTAAGCCGATACGGATTCCTTCCAGCTGATCGCCACTATGCTTGTGCCCGGGCCCTCGCCTGTACTCGCGCCCGAGTCTCGTGCTCGGGTTCTCGCTCCCGGGTCCTCGCTTGTGCTCGCTCCCGGATCCTCGCTTGTACTCGTGCCCGGGTCAGCAGCAACTGCACATCGGCTATCGGCCGATACGGTCTGATGTAGGCTCCTTGTAGCCGATGGCCGATGGCACCTGTGTATCGGCTAGGAAACCGATAACGCTATAGATAAATGGATCAGCTGTCAGTACAACATGTGCATCGGCTAGAAGCCGATGATAAAATAGATAAGCAAAACAGTAAGCCAGCCGACTGCCGAGGAAACACATGTGCATCGGCTAGGAAACCGATGATAATATAGATGACAAACAGTAAAGATAATACAGTCGGCTTTATAAAAAGATAACCTATCGGCTAAGCACTCCGATAGAACGTCGCATATACACCGATCGGCTCGGCAAGGATAAATCTATTATTATCGATCTAGTAGTTCAAACCTAACTGATGCAGCACAGATCGATAATAGTAAAGGAACCTCAACGAACCGATAGACCTAATGCAACTGTGATGAAAATAACTTACCGGCTATACATTCCGATAAGACGCTTGCACAAAGGCTATCAGCCTAACAGGAATAATTTATCGCTAGCAGTTTAGTAGGTCGGACCCAACCGATGCAGCACAAACTGATGATAAACTACCCCCGATAAACTGATAAAAACTATGCACGCGTGATGTGATATACCTGACCAGCCTATGAGGTCGGACCGAACCGATGCAGCCGTAGACAGATCCGATACACCGTGGTAAGCCGACTACCATAGACCGACTAGAATATCGGACCTAACCGAGAAAGTCCTAGCCGATTGGTAGTCGGGGTAACGAGACTTACCCTCTCGCAGGAGTTCGGACCTAACCGATGCAGCCCCGCTCGAGAAGCAAGAACCCGTTGGTAAAGGGTGGCGATGCGCCGAAGTTGTATTGATCGATTGGATAGATTACAAGGTCCCCGGGCATACGTATATATACCCCGAGTTACAAGAGTCCTTATAGGACACGGAACAGGACTTTCCTAACTAGAAAAGGAAAACTAACAGACC
The DNA here is from genome assembly GCA_003991445.1 of Oryza meyeriana var. granulata. NCBI lineage: Eukaryota > Viridiplantae > Streptophyta > Magnoliopsida > Poales > Poaceae > Oryza > Oryza meyeriana. The sequence continues at coordinate 123,432 of RYFJ01000700.1, forward strand.
TGATCGGACAAGAGATCAGGTTTCCTAAAAGATAAAACTATCTAATAGATAAGATAAATAACTGCCATAACGTGGTCTTCACGATTCCTTCCCAAGCTCGGACTCTTCTGGATTAGTTTCCAATTGCTGATATCGCTTCTTTCCTTAACCGAACATGGTAACGACCCGTACCAAATTGTAAGTGGGGTGCTATGTGTAAGTGGGCCCGCCCATCGGTTGGGCTGGGCTGTGCGGTTCTGGAGGGTAGGCCGTTACAAATGGTATCAGAGCACGGGCGAGCGAGAGGCGCGGGCCGGGCAGGGAGTCTCGGGGTGCGGCGTGGCGGCCTGGGCCGGGAGCTCGACCAGGAAGAAGGACAGAAGAAGGAAGAAAAGAGGAAAGGGGAAAAAGGAGAAAGGAGAGGGGTCTTCTGATAAAATTCCAAATTTGGAAAATTGGAATTTATAAATTCGAGATATATTTCTGAATTGAAGATTTGTAGAAATATTCAGAGGTCAGAATACTCTTCAACCAGGTCTCCCTCCCCGCATGACGCTCCTCCATCTCGGCTTTCAATGCCCGGAGCTGCTCCAACTCTACGAGGTGGGGAGCTACCTTGACCAAGATCTCCATCATCGCCTCGTTGCGGTCGACAAGCTTCTGCTCAGGATAAAAGACGAATCAAGGACGGAGTCAAACGACAAAACAAGAAGATTGTCAAAGCCCTACTACAAGAATCATACCGCGACCCCTTGGGACCCGCTGATGGCGGCGCGAAGCAGGCTCTCGCGCTCTCTCCTTGCAACGACTTCGTCGAGCCTGAAGCTTTTTACAGTACCGTCACGAGTTGTCCATGTGAAGGTCCGGGGCATCACACGTGGAGGAGCTTCGATCCGAGGCAGATGTGGGATCTCTGGCGGCGGCGGCAACGGCGACGACGACGGCGACGACCACAACGGCGATGGGGTCCTAGCCTCAGCGCCATCGTCCCCCACGACCTCTGGGACTGGCTCAGGGGCTCCGCCCGCAGCTTCCACGACGAGCGGCACCTCGGGAGCTGGGGCCTCAGTCTCAGCAGCCACCTCTCGGTCGGGTGGCGGTAGCGGCCCTGTAGTCGGGGCCACCTCGGTCTCAGCGACCAGGCTGGCCGCCGGCTCAACAGGCGTGTTCGTGGCCACTGGCTCGGCTGGGGCAGGCTCATCAAGTGGAGCGGTCGGGTCGACTTCCTTGAGATCGATATCGGCCCGCTTCCTGCACGATGAAACAAGACATCAAGACATTAATTCAACACACAAAGACTCCAGAAGACCCGGAGCAGCGCACCTCTTGGAGAACTTCAGCTTCTTGCCGGGCGACCTGTTCCCCAGCGGAGCGCTAGCTCCGGCAGTTGGCCCGGTCGGCGTCACAGTCGATGGTGGCGCATCAACCCGAGTCGGCCCCGACTCTGGTACGGTCGGCTCGGGCGCCTCCGCCCCTGGCGGCGTTTGCTCCTGTCGGCCCCTCACCGGCACTACGACCAGACTCGACAACGTCAGGCTCAAATTTGCAGGTCTCAACCTGGGGCTCGACCGAATGGGCGTCGCGGCAGCGGCGTCCTTTATTTTCAAGCTTCCGCTCACGGCGCGCGCCGTCATGGCCCCCTCGCCCCGATATCAAATCGGTTTCTTCCCCGCTCTCTTGGAGTCGGGTTGGGCGGCGGAGGGACTTCTCGGCCTCTTCTTCGACACGACGGCCAACAATGGACGGGAGTCTTCTTCAAACTCCACGCACCACTACAAGAAGATCCACAAGATACATCATATGCTGCCGGAAACTCAGATATTTGAGCCCGCAGGCATACGCTACGAAGGGAAGACGAATGTTACCTCGGTCCGGGGCCGGTTGTGCCTAAAAGACGCAATGCGTCTCTTCTTGTCTTTGGTTTCAATTACCCCGCTAGAGAAGTATCCGAACAAGGTCTCCGTCACCTTCCGCTCGTCGGTCGACTCCCGACTAACTCGGTCAGGGTCATTTTTTCCCTGGTAGTCCCAGTCGAACGTGCTCCTCAGCTTCAGGGGCTGGAAGCGCTGGGTTAGGAACCGCCTGGCTACCCAAGGACCAATCAGGCCGGCCTTCTTGAAGTTATCCAGCTTCACCAATAGCAGATGCACTTGACCCATCTCCTCATAGGTCGGGTCCGCCGACCAATTCGGCGAAAACACCGGCGGCAAGCCGGTAAATGGCCGCAAGGAGGGTGCCAGATTTGAGCAATAGAACCACTCCTTGTGCCAGCCTTTCAAAGAGGATTTCAAGGGAAGATCGAGATACGACTTTTTCCTATCACCCCTCAATTGAAGACCAGCCCCCCCCCCCCCCCCCCGATTACACTGATGTTAGATTTGGAGGGCTGAGGCTTAATGTGGAACAGATGCCTGAAGAAGAAGAAATGGGGTTCCACACCCAAATAGCACTCACACAGAGTGACAAAAATAGAGATCTGAAGAATGGAGTTGGGGTTCAGATGCACTAACTCCAGCCCATAGAAATCAAGGATGCGGCGGAAGAAATCAGAAGACGGAAGGCACAAGCCTCGATCGAAAAAAGAGGCGAAAACTACCGTTTCTCCAGGTCGGGGATTTGGGCTCGACTCATCCCTGGCCGGCCACCAGCGAATCACTTCTTGGCTAGGCAACTTCAGCTCGCTTTCTAGCCACTTCAGCTTCACCGAGTTGCAATCTGAAATCGGCCAAGAACCCCTCGGTGCACCCGCAAGATCCGACGCCTTCGGCATGACTGGAGGCGATGAGATTTGGGGAAAAACAAATCGGGGGCTTGGAGCAAACGAGGAGGATTGAAATCACCCGAGTTTGGGTGGGGAATAGCAGCAGCTAACCCTAGCCGGGAGGGAGGCGAAAAGTTGGGCGCGAAGGTGGAAGATGAAGAGATTGGCTGATTTGGGGAAGACGACGGAATCTTTTTCTCTCTCCCCATCTTTTTATAGAGCCGATGCCGACTAGATGGGCTTGGGCCTACACAGTCAGCACTGGGCCACCAAGATATGAGTTCCTACAGTAGCATGCTCCATATGGGCCGCCCGCAGGCTGAGTTGAAATTATAGCGCTGGTGCTACCAACAGGAGCCGATGAGGTAAACAGATATGCTTCATGAGAGCCTTATTGCTAAACATATATGTTTGGATATCTGTTCTATTCACCAGGTCTCGAGGATATATCCTTACAAGGATCGCAAGCTGGTCTTCATTAAAATTGGAGATACAGATATCTTTCTCGGGTACACCTGACCACGTTGTGGATTATTTTCATAAAGTGGTACTTGGCCTACATGCGTGGCCATCAATTGCCATGAGCAACATTTTACCCGCTGACATGATGCGGAAGAGTCTAACTTTCGAGTAGTGCACTACTCGGGAGAGACTATAAATATCTTTTCCCGCTGACATGATGCGGAGGAGTCTAATTTTTGAGTGGGACGCTACTTGGAAAAGGCTATAAACCCCCTTTTTCCAGCTGATATGATGCTGAAGAGTCCCATATACGAGTAGCATCCTACTCGGCAAGACTATAAACACATATTCTGACTGACATGAAGTCGAAGAGTCCTACATACGAGTAGTCTTCTACTCGGCAAGACTATACAGTTTATTCCGGTTGACATGATGCCGAAGAGTCGTACATACCAGTAGTAATCTACTCGGGGAAGACTTCCAGGTTAAAGATCTTTGACTTTATGTTTAATTGTTTTCACAATTAAGCACAAAGTCGGGGGCTACACCTAATAGGTGCGCCTATTCGGCGCATACTATTCATATATCTTTATAAAGCCCTTCATAGCCTCGCTGCCAGCTGACATGAAGCAGGACTCAGGAGAAGACTTACTCGGACAAAGAGTACTCGGGCGCACTGCACTCGGGTAACCTTCATCGTGGAGGACGAGCACTCGGCATCAGCTGTAACTCAACTATCAAGGTCTCAGGGGCTACTGTGGAGGCCATGGGCCCTAGGTACCTCATCACCAGTACATGGGCCACTCGGATAGAGGATGGGCCGAACCATGTAATTAGAGATAAGATAGCACCCGGCAGGCTGTACCTTGTATAATAAGGAAACATAGTCTTAGTCGGATAGGATTCTATCTCTAAGAAGGAAATCCCTTGGTCGTATCCGACTGGGATCCTTATCATGTACCCCTGTCCCCTAATATATAAAGGGAGGCAGGGCGCCCCTCAGGGTAAGCACAACAAGAACAACCAGATCATCGATCTACATACACCTCAGAGGAATAACACCTCAACTGGACGTAGGGTATTACCTTACCTTGAGGGCCTGAACCAGTATAATTCTCTTGTGTTCCTCTGCAGTCCACCGAATTCACCCTCGCCGAGTAGCCCCATAGTTCTATTGCCGGTGCAAAGCATCGACACGTTGGGGATATCGACCGGTTGGTCGGTATGAGGGTATCACCTGACTGTTGGTGCTACTGACATGCAGCAGCGGTAAGCATGGCTTTTATCCTTGCGATCATCGGGGTGGCCTGGTGATCAGGCCCGAACTGGAGTGTATCTAGTAGACTCGGGTTTGGAGGATTTGTTGCTGTACAGTCCACCTGGCCCTCCGTAGAGCGTCGTGCCGGCGTCTTGCTTCTTCCTCTTGTTGCTCTCGCAGTCGGCGTGCTTCCTCCTCTTGCTGCTCGTGTAGTCGGCGTGATTCCTGAGTAGGAGTAGAGCCTTTGGATGCCATGAAGATTTCTCGTGGCGGGGAGAAGCTTGCCGAACTGCTGTCCGACTTAGAGTCGGAATCCGACTGAGAGTCGTAGTCCGACTAAGAGTCGTAGTCGAAATAGTTGATGGGGGCGATTATAACTCCGACCTCCCTAGATCCGATCTCGAGCGGCTCTGGGCCGTATCCGAGTCGAACTCCAGAGGATCGGGTTTGCCGCGTCGGATGTTGTCTGAAGATATCCGTGGCATTGCCGAGTCTGTACGGGAGATTGACGATCTCTTCCCTTCTTAGCTCGATCTTGGCCGACTCAAGGCTGAGTCCAAGTCGAACACCGAAGGAAAGAGTTGTCCCAAGACCCAGACAAGATGAAGATTGCCGCAGCAAGTCGATGAGGGTTGCTGTAGCGTCGTGTGGACCGACTAGCGCGGAGTCGGCCGGTTCCCTAGCAGATCAGATCGAGTCTAAGTCGACCAAGGTGAGATTGCCGATCTGGTCGGCGACGAAGTCGAGGCTTCCGAATGCAATTGTATCTCTGGGGCAGAGTTTGCCACCGTCGACTCCGGTTGCTGGATCCATCGAGCTTGTAGATGTAGATCGCGCCGAAGCCCCTACTTGGTGCACCAATTATCGATGTTTTACACCGGCAATATGAATATGGGGCTACTCGGCGGATGGAAACTTGGTGGATTGCAAAGGAACACAAAGGGATTTTATACTGGTTCAGGCCCTCGATGTAAGGTAATACCCTACATCCAGTTTGAGGTGTATTCCTTTGAGGAATTATGGTGACGATTCTGATGAACCGTCTCAACCTGCCCTCAGGGGGCGCACTGCCTCCCCTTATATACTGGGGGACAGGGTTACAAGGTAGGAGTCCCAACCGGATTACGGCCAAGGGATCTCCTCTTAGAGATATAACGCACCCAACTAGGACTATGTTTTCCTTATCATACAACGCAAAGTCTGCCGAGTGTGGCTATATCCCTAATTATAAGGCTAGGCCCATCCTCTATCCGAGTGGCCCATATGCTTGTCAGGAGGTACCCGGGGCCCATGGCACCCATAGGAGGGGATCGTCAATCTCCAGTGCAAACTCGGCAACATCACGAATATTTCCAATCTACATCCGACATGGCAAAACCGATCCCCTAAGGTCCAACTCGGATACGGCCCAGAGCCGCACAAGATTGGATTTAGGGAGGTCAGAGTCGTAATCACACCCATCAACTACTTCGATTCTGACTCCAAGTCAGATAGCAGTTTGGCAAGCTTCTTCCTTGTCACACCCTGAATTTCCCCCTTAAATATAGCCACACAAAATATACCTAAGAAAATGCCCCAAGAAAAATAATTTAAATTGGCCAAATGAATTAATTAAATATGAAAATGCAAAATAATAAATTATCAGGGCTAGGAATATTTTTCTCATATTCCTCTTGCCAAAATACATTAACAGGATTTTTACTAGAATTTTTAGAGCACAGGAAGTATTTTTAATAAATCAAAAACTCTTATCAGAATTAAAAGAGCATTGGAAATCCTCTTTCTTTTCTTTTCTTTCTCTTTTTCCTTTTTCTTTTCTTTTCCCTCCCGCTAGGCCGCCGGCCCAGCACTATGCTGGCTTGCTTGCAAGGCTACACGCCTGCGCCGCTCCCCTCACCCCTCTCGCTGACATGTGGGCCTAGGGCCCCACACGTCAGCTTCGTCCTCAACCTCCGGCCGAATCATCCGGAGGGGATCGAGCTGCCTGTCCGTCAAATTTCACCGTTCCCACTCCCCCGCACCTCGACCCTTGATTCAAACACCGTGGACCGAGTCCCCACCCATTTCCCCCACCTTCTCCGCCCCTCTCGCCTACGACCGCGGTTGAATCGCGCCCACTAGCTGCCGTGGCCGCTGCCCTCAACCCCGAAAAATTCGGCCAACTCGGCCATGAACTCCCCAGCCGAGTATATATAGACCCTCCCTGTGCTTTGCTCTCCGAATCGCCGTCACACTCCACCGACTCCAGCCACACGCTGCCATCGCTACAGCCGTCACCGACTACCGCGCTCACGCTCGCTAGCTTCGTCGCACCCGGCTGTGTCCTGTTCCACAGTCGGCCGCCTCAGATTCCGTCGGGATTCCATCCTCTTCGTCATCCCCTTTCGGAAAGCCTCTCCGCCAGCAGTTAGCCAAGGATTTCTGTCGACCCACTCGGTCTTTTTCCCCCTAACACATTCAACATCTTCCCCAGGTCCTCCCGTACCTCATCTGCACCCCTATTGCCTCTCTGCGCCGCCGGAACCCAATCAGTGTCGCCATCCCGAACCTTGGCCACCGCCAACTCCCTCTGCTCGTCGCCGTTCGCCACTCTCCGTCGATCGCCACACCTCGGTGAGCACTCGGCCGTATTCCTCACCTCCTCCGCCACTCGCCGCTGCCCTCCGCCATGCCGGATGGTCGCCGGTGGTGACCATTAGGCCGCGTGCACTGTCGCCACGTTGCGCGCGCGGGCAAAGCTCGTTCCCGACTAAGTCTAAGCCGTTCGATCTGCCTCGGCCGATCGGGGTCGCTTGTGTACCTATGTCCATGGTCGCCACACGCGCGTGGATTGCGTCCATTGTGCGCCGCCCTCTCTGGCGCCACTGACCCATGGGTCCCGCTTGTCGGTGCCGGTCCCCCTGGGTCCGGTGACGCCTTTAATTCCTTTAAATTGTGCCATAAATCGTTTAATAATTAATTCTACCTAGGAAATCACAGTAAACTTCAAAAATTCATAACTAATTCATTCGAGCACCGATTAATTCCATTCAAATTTCATTAAATCTAGAAAAATGCCAAGAATTCATTAAAAATGCTTTTAGCTCATGTTTGGCTGCCCGCATGTACTGTTTTTAATTGTTTGTGCGTTCTTTGCTTTAGAATCTGACATCGTCAATTCTCACGTGTACTACAAGGTCGTAGCCAAGTACATCAAGCCGGAGCAAGGCAAGTCACACTGTAATATTGATCATTTTGTACCTACTTTTGCTAAAATGTTTTGTTTATTTAAATAAACATGAATGTTTTTATTATTTCATGTGGGATGGATTATGACCTTTATGTAAATAAGATTATGCCTTAGTTGTTGAACCTTGTTCCTTGTCACCTGGGTAACAACATGATTGGAATGTTATTCTTAGGTTGCTTAGCCATGCTTAGAAACTATTAGTTCACCTGGGAATTAAATATTATCATTTACATTCATGATTCGACTCTATGTCAGGAAATGTAACATTGGACATATTACTATCAAACTACTAAAATTTGACCGAAATGGTGGGCTGTGGGTGCATGGTTTTACTGGTCGCACCCATGGTAATTAAGGACCGATTCACAGGAACCCCTTGGGCAAAGACTCATACTTTCCACAAGCCAGCGTGGGCAACGGCTGGGCTTGTAGCGTCGCTTCTCCCTCTCCTAGGCACCGATGGTGAGGATGGGCGTGATGGAGTTGGGTCAGCCCGGGGTAGGGTTGATCAGCTTCTAGATCCATCGTGGCACAGGGGGGTAGCCTAGCTGATGTGGGGTATCCTGGCGGCAGGTGCAACCTCAGCGTAGTGTGGATGGTTTGGGAGAGGTTGCATGAACGGTCCTATCACAGCCTCTCGCAGGGTGTCATGGTGATACACCGGCACACGGGGACGTGTGTGGGGCTATGTCTTGTGGGTACAGTTGTACACCTCTGATCAGAGTAAATCTATTCGAATAGCTGTGCCCGTGGATATGGGTGATTGGTCAAGACTCACCGTGATTAGTCTCACCCTTACTTAATTAACTTGACTTAATGGAACTGGTATAGTTCAGATGGATGGTTGGGCCTGGTTAACGTGGTGTAACGTTAATCAGTGGAGGATTAATATTGTTCAACTAATCAACTTTTTTTAATGTTTGCGAACTACTACTATTTGCAACTGCTTTTATGCAAATAAACCTCTAGCCTATCTTTGTCTCCCGTGCATTGTGCATATTTGTGAGTGTGATTTGTTGAGTACTGTGGGTGGTACTCAGTCTTGCTCCTTTTCCCCCTCTCACTGGTGGAGTACAAGTCTGATGAGGATCAGCAAGAGGACTAGGCTAGCTCCACCGTCAAGATGCCTGTGGAATGGAAGTCTTCGCTTGGCTAGTTGTATATAGACTTTATTTATCTTTACCGCTGTATTTATGTAAGACAAATTTTATTCTGTTTGTAAGACTCACTCTGTATGGCAACTTGGTATTGTGTACCCTGGCATTCCTGGATAGGGATTTCATACACAGAAATGTTCAGAATTCTGGTTATGAATTTCTGGGCATTACATTCCTGCCCCACGAAGTCTTCATGGCATCCAAGGGCTCTACTGCCACACAAGAGGCGCGCCAACTACACGAGCAGCAAGAGGAGGAGGCCTGCTGACTACGACAACAACAGGAGGCCCAGCGCGATGCCCGGAACCGCTCAGCAACAAATCCTCCAAACTCGAGTCGGTGACCACGACGTCTTCGTTACGCCTCAATAGAATGTCGTGGCCACTGCAACTCTACTGGATACACTCCAATTTGGGCCTGATCACCAAGCCACCCCGACTATCGCAAGGATCAAAGCCATGATTACCGCTTCTGCATGTCAGTAGCACCAACAGTCTGGTGACACCATCATACCGACCAACCGGTCGGGTTCTCCAACAGCGGTCTCGTCTGCATCAACACGACGTTGGGCAGCTGGCTCTAGTTAGCCGCACGCGGAGTCATGCCAAATGTCTCTCAGCAACCCTAACAACAACAGTTGGCAGCATCTCCAGAACCACCGCCACAACAACCAAGATCTCTGAAGCCATTTGTGACGCGATCTCCACCAGGACATCAACGCACAGCACCACGAACATGAAGACGATGAGCCCCGCCGACTGGAGGACGAAAACGAGTGCTTCGGCCTCCACCACGAGTGGTTTAACCGCCGTAGTCGAAGCCGTAGTCCTCACACAGATGAAGGCGTACTAGCCTTCACCTAGGAGCTACAACAGGTCAACTGGCCGCAAGTTTCAAGCCTACAGGAATTGAAAAATACGACGGCAAGACCAATCCCAAGTCCTAGCTCACGGTCTACACTCTGGCAATCCGAGCAGCCGGAGGCAATCACAAGGCCATGGCTAACTACCTCCCGGTCGCCCTAGCTGACTCGGTGAGGACATGGCTAACAGGGCTCCCAAAGTGGTCAATTGGCTCCTGGGGAGAACTCCGAGAACGCTTCATTGCCAATTTCCAAGGGACTTACAAGAGGCCGTCTTTTGAGCATGTTCTCTATCAGCTACACCAGAGGAAGAACGAGTCTCTTAGCGAGTTCATCAAAAGGTTTTCCGAGAAGTGCAATTCGATCCCAATGATCAAGGACGAGGTCGTCATCGCTGCCTTCAACAATGGAGTCAAAGATGCCTCGTTCATCGCCAAGTTCACTCAGAAACCTCCAGCCTCTGTCAAGGCTCTCTTCGACATGGCAAACGAGTATGCCGACTCAGCCGAAGCGGTTGCTCAGGACCTCGATGACAAGAAAGAGCCCTGGCCGAAGGACCAGAAACCCAACAATGAGCCAACACAGAACAAATCCAATAGTCGCAAGCAGAAGTTGAACAACGTGGTGGCCAACGTGGAGCGTACTCGATCGCGACCCCCAAGGAACAATGAATACCAAAAAGTGACGAACGGGCCATGCCCCTTTCATCCCAAGGGAAATCACGCGGCCAAGGATTGCTTCATGCTCAAGAAGTTTGCTTCCGAGCAGGCTTCAACATCTAGCGCTGACAAGGACAATGACAAGCCAGATTCGGGCGCAACCGGCAATTATCAAGATCCCTAGGCTGAGCTCAACCACATCTTCTGGCAATTATCAAGGATTGCGGCAGTCGGACGCAACACCATTCGGCTAGCCGCTACAGCTCCTGTTGAGGACAACTAGGTTCCGGCCAAGAAAGCAGCAAAGTCAGGAATTTCAGCTAAGTCTGAAAGTAAAAAGATCCCCTTGGACCCTACCGACCCCTCCAAAACTACTCTAGTCAGGACCGGACTCGACCCCAAATAGGAATACACGCTCGTCACCATCCTCCAGGCGAACAAGGACATCTTTGCTTGGAAACCCTCCGACATGCCTGGTGTACCCAGGGAAGTGTTGGAGCATTCCCTCAACGTCAAGCCAGACGCCAAGCCAATCAAGCAACGGCTACAGTTGTCGATGCTTTGCACCGGCAATGAAACTATGGGGCTACTCGGCGAGGGTGAATTCGGTGGACTGCAGAGGAACACAGGAAAATTATACTGGTTCAGGCCCTCGAGGTGAGGTAATACCCTACGTCTAGTTGAGGTGTTATTCCTCTGAGGTGTATGGTGATCGATGATCTTGTTCTCCTTGCTCTGAGGGGCGCCCTGCCTCCCTTTATATACTAGGGGACAGGGGTATATGATAAGGATCCCAGCTGGATACGGCCAAGGGATTTCCTCCTTAGAGATAGAGTCCTATCCGACTAAGACTATGTTTCCTTATTATGCAAGGCACAACCTGCTGGATGCTATCTTATCTCTCATTACATGGTTCGGCCCATCCTCTATCCGAGTGGCCCATATGTTAGTAATGAGGTACCCAGGGCCCATGGCCTCCACAGTAGCCCCTGAGACCTTCATAGTTGAGTCACAGCTGATGCCGAGTGCTCGACTTCCACGGTGAAGGTTGCCCGAGTGCAATGCGCCCGAGTACTCTTTGTCTGAGTAAGTCTTCTCCCGAGTCCTGCTTCATGTCAGCTGGCAGCGAGGCTATGAAGGGCTTCATATAAATATATGAATAGTGTGCGCCGAATAGGCGCACCTATTAGGTGTAGCCCCCAACTTTGTGCTTAATTGTGAAGACAATTAAACATAAAGTCAAAGATCTTTAACCTGGAAGTCTTTCCCGAGTAGATTACTACTGGTATTTACGTCTCTTCGGTATCATGTCAACCAGAATAAACTTTATAGTCCTGCCGAGTAGGAGTCTACTCGTATATAGTACTCTTCGACTTCATGTCAATCGGAATATGTGTTTATAGTCTTGCCGAGTAGGATGCTACTCTTGTATGGGACACTTCAGCGTCATGTCAGCTGGAAAAAAGGGGTTTATAGTCTTTTCCGAGTGGCGTCCCACTCGGAAGTTAGACTCCTCCGCATCATGTCAGCGGGAAAAGATATTTATAGTCTCCCCCGAGTAGTGCACTACTCGAAAGTTAGACTCTCCCGCATCATGTCAGTGGGTAAAATGTTGCTCATGGCAACTGGTGGCCACGCATGTAGGCCGAGTACCACTGTATGAAAATAAATCCACGGCGTGGTTAGGTGTACTCGAGAAAGATACCTGCATCCCCAATTTTAATGAAGACCAACTTGTGATCCTTGTAAGGATATATCCTCGAGACCCGGTGGATAAAACAGATACCCAAACATATATGTTTAGCAATAAGGCTCTCATGAAGCATATCTGTTTAACTCATTGGCTCCTGTTAGTAGCATCAGCGCTATAATTTCAACTCAGCCTGCCGGCGGCCCACATGGAGCATGCTACTGTAGGAACTCATATCTTGTCGGCCCAGTGCTAACTGTGTAGGCCTAAGCCCATTTAGTCGGCATGGGTTATAAAAAGATGGGGAGAGAGAAAAAGATTCCGTCGTCTTCCCCAAATCAGCCAATCTCTTCGTCTTCCACCTTCGTGCCCAACTTTTCGCCTCCCGCCCGGCTAGGGTTAGCTGCTGCTATTCCCCACCCGAACTCGGGCAATTCGAATCCTTCTCGTTTGCTCCAATCCCCCGATTTGCTTTTCCCCAAATCTCACCGCCTCCAGTCATGCCGAAGGCGTCAGATCTTGTGGGTGCGCCGGGGAGTTCTTGGCCGATTTCAGATTGCGGCTCGGTGAAGCTGAAGTGGCTGGAGAGCGAACTGAAGTTGCCCAGCCAAGAGGTGATCCGCTGGCGGTCGGCTAGGGATGAGTCGGTCCCTAATCCCCGGCCTAGTGAAACGGTAGCTTTCGCCTCTTTTTTCGATCGAGGCTTGTGTCTTCCGTCTTCTGATTTCTTCCGCCGCATTCTCGACTTTTACGGGCTAGAATTGGTGCATCTGAACCCCAACTCAATTCTTCAGATCTCTATATTTGTTACTCTTTGCGAGTGCTTCTTGGGTGTCGAACCCCATTTCATCCTCTTCCGACATCTGTTCCATATCAAGCCTCAACCCTCCAAGAGCAATATCAATGTGATTGGGGGGGTTGGTCTTCAACTAAGGAGCGACGGGAAGAAGACGTATCTCGATATGCCCTTGAAATCTTCTTTGAAGGGCTGGCACGATCTAGCTCCCTCCTTGCGGCCATTTACCGGCTTGCCGCCCGTGGTCTCGCCAAATTGGTCAGCAGAGCCATCCTTTGAAGAAATGGGCCAGGCACATCTGTTGTTGACGAAGATAGATGACCTCAAGAGGGCCGGCTTGACAGGTCCTTGGGTGGCTCGTCGCTTTTTGACAAGGTGCATTCAGCCGCTAAAGCTTAGGAGTGCATTTGGCTGGGCCTTTAAAGGCAAAAACGATCCTGACCGAGTGAGCAACGAGTAGGCGAACAAGGGGGCGGTGACCGAGACTTTGTTCGGCTACTTCTCTAAAGGGGTGATCGCAACTGAAAATGACAATCGTCGGATTGCAGCCTACAGCTCCATTCGGCCCCGGACCAAGGTAACTTTGATCCTCTTCTGTGATGAATGCCCGTGGAATCGTAGTTGTTTAGCATTGCGTGACGCATTTAGTTGACTCACTTATAGTGGCATGAAGAATTTGATGAAGACTCCCATCCGTTGTCGGCCGTCGCGTCGAAGAAGAGGCCGAGGAGTCCCTCTGCTGCCCAACCCGACTCCAAGAGAGCGGGGAAGAAACCGATTTTGTATCGGGGCGAGGGGGCTATGACAGCGCGTGCCGTGGCGGGGAGCCTGAAAATAAGGGACGTCGTCGCCGCGGCGCCCAAGCGATCAAGTCCTAGGTTGAGACCTGGGGGTTTGAGCCCAACGTTGTCGAACCCGGCTGCCACACCACCGAGGGGCCGGCAGGAGCAGATGCCACCGGGGGCGGGGGCGCCCAAGCTGACCACGCCGGAATCGGAGTCGACTCGGGCTGATGCGCCATCACTGACTATGACGCCGACTGGACCGACTGCCGGAGTTGGCGCTTCCCTGGGGACCGGGTCACCCATCAAGAAGCTGAAGTTCTCCAAGAGGTGCGCTGCTCCGGGTCTTCTGAAATTCTTATGTTATGTGTAGAAGTAGCGTCTTGAATTCTTGTTTCGTCGTGCAGGAAGCGGGCCGATATCGACCTCAAGGAGGTTGACCCGACCGCTCCACTTGATGAGCCTGCCTTAGCCGAGCCAGCGGCCGCAGACACGCCTGTTGAGCCGGTGGCCAGCCTGGTCGTGGAGACTGAGGTGGCCCCGACTGTAGGGTCGCTGCCGCCATCCGACCGAGAGGTAGCTGCTGAGGCTGAGGCCCCAACCCCCGAGGCGTCGCTCGTTGCGGAAGTCGCGGACGGAGCCCCTGAGCCGGTCCCCGAAGTCGTGGGGGATGGCGGCGATGAGGCCAGGACCCCGTCGCCGTCGTGGTCGTCATTGTCGATGTTTTACACCGGCAATAAATATATGGGGCTACTCGGCGGATGGAAACTCGGTGGATTGCAAAGGAACACAGGGAGATTTTATACTGGTTCAGGCCCTCGATGTGAGGTAATACCCTACGTCCAGTTTGTATGTATTCCTTTGAGGATATACGGTGGTGGTTCTGATGAACTTGTGTGCACCTGCCCTCATGGGGCGCCCTGCCTCCCCTTATATACTGGGGGACAGGGTTACAAGGTAGGAGTCCCCATCGGATTACGACTAGGAGATCTCCCCTTAGAGATATAACATACCCGACTAGGACTGTATATTCCTTTCTATACAAGGCGAAGTCTGCCGAATCTAGCTATATCTCTAATTACAAGGCTAGGCCCATCCTCTGTCCGAGTGGCCCATATGCTTGTCATGAGGTACCCGGGGCCCATGGCACCCACAGTAGCCCCCGAGACCTTCATAGTTGAGTCACAGCTGTTGCCGAGTGCTCATCCTCCACGGTGAAGTCTTCCCGAGTGCATTGCTCCCGAGTACTCTTTGTCTGAGTGCTGCTTCTCCCGAGTCCTGCTTCATGTCAGCTGGCGGCGAGGCTATGAAGGTCTCGATGTAGATGTTGGAATAGTGTGCGCCGAATAGGCGCACCTATTAGGTGTAGCCCCCGACTTTGTGCTTAATTGTGAAGACAATTAATCATAAAGTCAAAGATCTTTAACCTGGTAGTCTTTCCCGAGTAGATTACTACTGGTATATGAGACTCTTCGGTATCATGTCAACCGGAATATGATTTATAGTCTTGCCGAGTAAGATGTTACTCGTATATAGGACTCTTCGACTTCATGTCAGTCGGAATGTGTGTTTATAGTCTTGCCGAGTAGGATGCTACTCGTATATGGGACACTTCAGCGTCATGTCAGCTGGAAAGAGAGGTTTATAGTCTTTCCCGAGTAGTATACTACTCGAAAATCAGACTCTTCAGCTTCATGTCAGCTGGAAAAGGTGTTTATAGTCCTTCCCGAGTGGCGTCCCATTCGGAAGTTAGACTCTTTCAGCTCTGTCAGCTGGAAGATTGTTTATAGTCTTTCCCGAGTAGTGCACTACTCGAAGTTAGACTCATCCGCGTCATGTCAGCGGGAATGAGAATTTTATAGTCTCTCCCGAGTAGTGTACTACTCGAAAGTTAGACTCATCCGCGTCATGTCAGCGGGAATGAGAATTTTATAGTCTCTCCGAGTAGTGTACTACTCGAAAGTTAGACTCATCCGCGTCATGTCAGCGGGAATAATGCTGCTCATGGCAACTGGTGGCCACGCATGTAGGCCGAGTACCACTGTATGAAAAATAATCCATTACGTGGTTAGGTGTACTCGAGAGAGATACCTGCATCTCCAATTTTAATGAAGACAGCTTGTGATCCTTGTAAGGATGTATCTCGAGACCTGGTGGATAAGACAGATACCCAAACATATATGTTTAGCAATAAGGCTCTCATGAAGGATATCTGTTTACCTCATCGGTTCCTGTGGGTAGCACCAGCGCTATAATTTCAACTCAGCTTGCGGGCGGCCCACATGGAGCATGCTACTGTAGGAACTCATATCTTGGTGGCTGCTACCAAATAAGCCGGCCTGAGCCGACTTATCCAGCATAGCTCTAGAGAAGTATCATCCATCGCATGTCAGGATGAGTTTTTTGGTGTCAGTAACCGCAATCAGCCAGAGAAATCCTTATTCGCAAGCCTTTCCGACTTACGTTCTGGATGCAAACTGGTTGCCACATGTACCCGAGCAGGTATGTTGCAGGATCTGCTTGCCCTCCTCAGGTGTGACGCAGTGCATGAGAAACTCCGGATGCACTTTGACGATGTAAGTCTTCTCTGACTTGGGAAAAGCCGAACAAGGTACCCGAACCTTGCATTAGCAGAGGGTTCGGCTGGTGACCCTCATGGGGCGTACCCTATCCAACAGAGTTATAGCCAAGCTAGGCACCCGAATCTTGCATTAGCATAGGATTCGGCTGGCGACCCTCATGGGGCGTACCCAACCTGACAGAGTTGTGGCCAAATAAGGTACCCGAACCTAGCATTAGCGTAGGATTCGGCTGGCGACCCTCATGGGGCGTACCCTACTTAGCCGAGTGGTACACAGCCCCGACTGGCGCCGGGGGCCGATTGTTAGCTCCCATGGAGCGTAGTCGGGGAAGATGACGTCCCGACTGGCGCAAGTACTCGGTGAGTAGCCCTCATGGAGCATCCCGAGTGTATTTTGGCAGACTTGTCCAGCCCCCGAGCGTAGGAGATAGGCTCGAAGCCCTGAGTTCCTGTGACGCATATCCGGAGCTGAGCCTGCAATATAAAAATATCGGATGAGTATCATCTGATGATGAAAATAATCACCCGAATAAAATGTATTTTACAATGTATGTAAATACGTGTTCTTCCTCTTTTTGATATTAATTTCCTCGAGTAGTTGACCTTCTTACGTTTAAGCACTCTGCCCGACTAGTCATAGTCCCCTAGCGTTAGGAGTTGGCTCATGGCTCTTTCCCAGGCACGCGTTTTGGGTGACTTGAGTTCGTCTTACATGGAGCAGAGTTTCACGGATCGAGATTTATGCTACTCGAGTACTTTTGTAATCATTTAAGAGCAAAAACGGAAAAAAGTAAATGCGCAGCTTATACACCTATTAGGTGTAAGCGGCTGTGGCACTAGCAAGGCCGAGTGAGGAGATGTTTATCAGAAAGCGACTTAGCTGTTCGGTATTTGGGAGTGGGGATGCCATCCTCGTGTTTGAGCTTGTGAGCCCCCGAGCGTGTCACTTGTTGTTCTGATAATCCTCAGTTGTTGAAGGTCGAAAGCTGTCGTGACCGACTGCGACAATGGAGCCGTCTGACTTGCGTTTGCGATTCCCAGCTTTAGTTGGGACCGCGTCGTCGGTGTCGTCCCGCTTCTTCTGTCAGGGTGACTTGTTGTCATCGAGGGCCTCGGCAACAGCGTGGGCCGAGTCGGCGTACTTGTTTGCCATGTCGAATAGGGCCTTGACAGAGTTGGGAGGCTTCCGAGTGAATTTGTCGATGAACGAGGTGTCTTTGACTCCTTTTCGAAAGGCGGCGATGACGACCTCATCCTTGACATTCGGGATTGAGTTCCTCCTCTCAGAAAACCTCTTGATGAAGTCACGAAGAGACTCGTTCTTCCTTTGGCGCAACTGATATAGGTGGTACTCGGAAGATGGCCTCTCGTATGTTCCCTGGAAGTTGGTGATGAACCGTTCCCGGAGTTCTCCCCAAGAGCCGATTGATCGCTTTGGGAGTCCTGTTAGCCATGTCCTCGCTGAGTCGGCTAGAGCAACTGGGAGGTAGTTAGCCATGACTTTGTGATTTCCCCCAGCTGCTCGGATCGCCAGAGTGTAGACCGTGAGCCAGGACTCGGGATTAGTCTTGCCATCGTATTTGTTGATGCCTGTAGGCTTGAAACTTGACGGCCAGTCGACTTGTTGTAGCTCCTGAGTGAAGGCCGGTACTCCTTCGTCTTCATGAGGATTCCGACCTCGACTACGGCGGCGAAACCGCTCGTAGTGGAGGCCGAATTGCTCGTTCCCATCTTCCAGTTGGCGTTGCTCGTCCTCTTCTCGTTTGCGGCGCCGAGCATTAATGTCTTGCTGAAGGTCGCGCCGCAGTCGGTCTCGGAGGTCCTGGTTGTCCCGACGGTCGCTTCGACGTTGCTGGTTGTTGTGGTTGCCGAGTGACATCTGGCTTGACTCCGCGTGCTGCCGACTAGAGCCGGCCGCTCGACGTCGCTTTGAGGTGGATGAGACTGCCGCTGGGGAAGTTGACCGATTGGTCGGTATGAGGGTATCTCCCGACTGTTTGGTGCTGCTGACATGCAGCAGCGGTAAGCATGGCTTTTATCCTTGCGATCGTCGGGGTGGCCTGGTGATCAGGCCCCAAGTTGGACCGTGTCAGTAGGGTTGCGGCGGCCACGATGTTCTGTTGTGGAGTAATGAAGACATCGTGGTCACCGACTCGGGTTTGGAGGGTTTGTTGCTGAGAGGTTCACCCAGCCCTGCGTAGATCGTCGTTGCGGGCGTGCAGGCGTCTTGCTTCTTCCTCCTGTTGTTCTCGTAGTCGGCAGGCCTCCTCCTCTTGTTGTTCGCGTAGTCGGCGTGATTCCTGAGTAGGAGTAGAGCCTTTGGATGCCATGAAGATTTCTCGTGGCGGAGAGAAGCTTGCCGAGCTGGTATCCGACTTGGAGCCGGAATCCGACTGGGAGTCGTAGTCCGACTGAGAGTCGTAGTCGGAATAGTTGATGGGGGTGAGTGTAACTCCGACCTCCCTAGATCCGACCTCGAGCGGCTCGGGGCCGTATCCGAGTCGAACTCCAGGGGATCGGGTTTGCCGTGTCGGATGTAGATTGTAGAGTATCCACGGCGTCACCGAGTCCGAACGGGAAGTTGACGATCTCTTCCCTTCTCGGCCGATCTCGGCCGGCTCAGAACCGAGTCCGAGTCGAACACTGGAAGGAAGAGTTGTCCCTAACTCGGGCGTATTGGAGATCGCCGCAGCATGTCGTCGAAGATTGCCGCAGCGTCGTGTGGGCCGACTGGCGCGGAGTCAGCTGTTCCTCGGCGGTTGGATCGGGTCCGTCTCGGCCTGGGTGAGATTGCCGATCTGGTCGCGCGAAAGTCGAGGCTTCTGAATGCGATTGTATCTCCGGGGGAGAGTTTGCCGCCGATGACTTCGGTTGCTGGATCCATCGAGCTTGTAGATGTAGATCGCGCCGAAGCCCCTACCTGGCGCGCCAACTGTCGATGTTTTACACCGGCAATAAATATATGGGGCTACTCGGCGGATGGAAACTCGGTGGATTGCAAAGGAACACAGGGAGATTTTATACTGGTTCAGGCCCTCGATGTGAGGTAATACCCTACGTCCAGTTTGTATGTATTCCTTTGAGGATATACGGTGGTGGTTCTGATGAACTTGTGTGCACCTGCCCTCATGGGGCGCCCTGCCTCCCCTTATATACTGGGGGACAGGGTTACAAGGTAGGAGTCCCCATCGGATTACGACTAGGAGATCTCCCCTTAGAGATATAACATACCCGACTAGGACTGTATATTCCTTTCTATACAAGGCGAAGTCTGCCGAATCTAGCTATATCTCTAATTACAAGGCTAGGCCCATCCTCTGTCCGAGTGGCCCATATGCTTGTCATGAGGTACCCGGGGCCCATGGCACCCACAGTCATCATCGTCATCGCCGCCGCCGGAGATCCCGCATTTGCCCCGGATCGAAGCTCCTCCACGCGTGATGCCCCAGACATTCACATGGACGGCTCCTGATGGGACAGCGAAGAGCTTCAGGCTTGATGAAGTCGTCGCAAGGAGGGAGCGCGAAAGCCTGCTTCGCGCCGCCATCAGCGGGTCCCAGGGGGTCATGGTATGATTCTTGTGGCAGAGCCTTAGCAATCTTCTTGTTTTGATGTCTGACTCCATCCTTGATCCGTCTTTTATCCTGAGCAGAAGCTTGTCGACCGCAATGAGGCGATGACGGAAATCTTGGTCGAGGTAGCTCCTCACCTCGCAGAATTGGAGTAGCTCCGGGCATTGAAAGCCGAGATGGAGGAGCGTCATACGGGCAGGGAGGCCTGGCTGAAGAGCGGCGCCGATCAGCTCAGGGCGGAGATATGGGCCCCAGCCGGAAAGATCAGAGGTAAATTCCCCGAGTATATCTTCCCGACCGAACCGTTGATGTATTCGTCCAGCTGCGTTGTTCCCGACTGCCCAGTTGTGTCAAGACTGCACGGTTGAGCTCTTGGCTAATCTGTGGTGCAGACCTCGAAGCAGAGTTAAAGACCCGAACAGAGAGGGAATCGCAGCTGAAGGAGGCCGAAGAAGCCAAGGCCGAGCTCGAGAAGGTCAAGGTCGACCTGACAAAGGCCAACACTGAGCTTGATCGGGAGAAGTCCGAGTTGAAGGAGGCCGTCGTCAAGCTCGGTAAGGAAAAGGCTGAACTGGAGAAGGCCGTGGCCGGGTGGGAGGCCGACTACGAAACTAAGTCCTCAACCCGATAGCGACCTTAGCCAATCCATTAGTTGTTCCGTCTGTATCCGAATCTGACAAGTTTACTTGCCGGCGGACCTGGGCAGACATGAGAACCAATGTTCGGGCCCAGTATCAGTTCTACACAGAGGAGATAAGATTGATCAGGGAGTCACGGGAGGCCCTCGTCGGGTCCGTGAAAGGGCTCCTTGACCTCATAGATCCCCGCCCTGTGGGAACCAGCTGCAGCAGAATCACCCAGATAGAGGGGCGTCTCGAGGATGCACCGAGTGCCCTGAAAAGGTACTCGAATGAGCATGTTGTCGCCAGCGTGGCCCAGACCCTGGCAATGACCAAGTCCATATACCCCAGGGCGGATATTGAAGCCATCGGGGAGGGGTTTGCCGAAGAGACGACGCCAGAGGAGGCGCTGGAGCTGATCGCCCGGGCGAAGCCGACTGCCGAAATAATTACCCGAGACCTGGGTCTGTGAGGGCAATATGTTATGTAGTCGGTGTATATAAACTTTTGTTAAACAAGCATGTGTAAATATGTGTGTAATGCCGCCAAGCTTATTACTTGGTCGTCATTAGCTTTACTCGACCGTGTAGTATGCACCAAGTTAGTCTGTCGGAACTTAATAAAAATGTTCAAAGTAAGAAGCTGTACTCGGGCAGACGTGACAGTCATAGTAAGGCTTCATAACCAAAGTGAAATAAGCTCGTATGTTATTGACAGGACACATATATACATGCAGCCCCCGACTCACTACTCGGTTGATACAACCGGCGTAGTGAGTCAGAAGAACTGTACACATGAAAAATATAGAACTCAGGTATAGAAAGGACGTAGCTGTTCTATGTTCCATGAGTTGCTGATGAGAGCGTCGTCTTCGGTCTTCAGTCGGTAGGCGCCTGGCCGCGTGACCTCGGCTATAATGAACGGCCCTTCCTAGATTGGGGATAATTTATGCCTGTCTTTGGTGGTTTGTATTTTCCTCAAAACGAGGTCCCCAACCGAAAAGGCGCAGCCACGGACATTGCGATTGTGGTAGTGACGTAGGCCTTGAAGATACCTAGCCGACTGGATAGTTGCGGTGTCTCTTGCTTCTTCCAGCTGAACTAGTTTGACCAGTCGGGTATTGTTGGAGTCATCTTCTGAGTAAGCCCGGACTTGTGGAGAGCCGAACTATAACTCGGTAGGTAGCATAGCCTCGGCGCCGTAGACCAGAAAGAAAGGGGATTGCCTTGTCACCCGACTAACCGTGGTTCTGAGAGACCAGAGAACGGATGGGAGTTCTTGTACCCACCGGCCCGCATATGGTTGTAGTCGGTCGAATATCCTGGCCTTGATGCCTTGTAAGACCATACCGTTGTCTCGTTCGACCTGCCCGTTGCTCCGCGGGTGTGCCATAGATTCGTAGCAGATCTTGATGCCAAAATCATCGCAGAAGTCTAGGAATATGCCGGCCGCGAACTGAGTACCGTTGTCAGTGATGATGTGGTTAGGGACTCCGAACCGGTATAATATACTCATGATGAAGTCCTTTGCTCGTGCCGCCGTAATCGTTGCAACGGGTTTAGCCTCAATCCATTTGGTGAACTTATCCACTGCGACGAATAAATGTGTGAACCCTCCTAGCGATTTCTTGAAAGGCCCGACCATGTCGAGCCCCCATACTGCAAATGGCCAAGAAATGGGGATAGTTTGGAGTTCCTGGACTGGAAGATTTGTTTGTCTTGCGTAGAACTGGCAACCCTCGCACTTGCGAACGATGTCTTTGGCATCTGTTACTGCTGTGGGCTAGAAAAATCCCTACCGGTAAGCCTTTCCGACTAACGTCCTAGATGCGGCGTGGTTGCCACATATGCCCGAGTGGATCGAATGTAGAATCTGCTTGCCCTCCTCGGTGGTGACGTAGCACATGAGGACACCGGATGCGCTCCTTCGGTACAGGTCTTCTCTGACTAGTAGGAAGCTTTTGCTTCGATGCTTTATCTGCTCGGCTTGACTACAATCTGTGGGTGCCATGGGCCCCGGGTACCTCATGACAAGCATATGGGCCACTCGGATAGAGGATGGGCCTAGCCTTGTAATTAGAGATATGGTAACCCTCGGCAGACCTTGCCTTGTACAATAAGGAATATGTAGTCCTAGCCGGGTACATTATATCTCTAAGGGGAGATCTCCTAGTCGTAATCCGATGGGGACTCTTACCTTGTAATCCTGTCCCCCAGTATATAAGGGGAGGCAGGGCGCCCCATGAGGGCAGGTGCACACAGGTTCATCAGAACTACCACCGTATATCCTCAAAGGAATACATATAAACTGGACGTAGGGTATTACCTCACATTGAGGGCCTGAACCAGTATAAAATCCCTCTGTGTTCCTTTGCAATCCACCGAGTTTACATCCGCCGACTAGCCCCATATATTTATTGCCGGTGTAAAACATCGACACAATCTTCTGTGAGTTGGTCGTCCAGGAGAAATTTGACAACAGGTGTCCTCCAGTCTTGACATATATGCAGCACCTCATCTGTGGTCGTGGTAGGCTCGCCTCCCGACTGCTCCGGTGCCGGTTTCTTCTTGACTGATGGCTCCATAAGTTGCTCTACAAAGATTCCAGTTGGAACTGCATCTCGCTTGGATCCCATGTTTGCCAGCTCGTCTGCTGCGTCGTTGTATTGGCGTAGGACATGTGTGATTTCCAGCCCGTCGAACTTATTTTCCAGCTTGCGGACCTCCTGATAGTATGCCACCATGGTATCGTCAAGACAGGTCCAGTCTTTCATGACTTGGTTTACCACGAGTTGAGAGTCCCCGCCCACAACCAGTCGACGTATGCAGAGTGATATAGCGATGCGGAGCCCGTGAACAAGTGCCTCGTACTCGGCGACATTGTGGGAAGCCGGGAAGTGGATTTGTAGAACATACTTCAGTTTTTCGCCAGTGGGGGACGTCAATATGACTCCGGCCCCGGCGCCTCCGATCCGTAGAGAACCGTCGAAGTACATTGTCTAGTACTCTAGCTTTGCTGTTGGTGTAGGCAGTTGGACTTCTGTCCACTCGGCCACGAAGTCGGCTAGAGCTTGAGACTTAATTGCTATCCGTGGCTGAAAGGTGATGTCAAACGCCATTAGCTCGAGTGCCCATTTAGCGATTCGGCCAATGGCCTCGCGATTATGAAGGACATCCCCGAGTGGAAATGCTGTGACCACCATGACTTGGTGTGCTTGGAAGTAATGCACCAGCTTCCGGACTGTGATGAGTAGGCCATATAGCAGCTTCTGGACCTGCGGATATCTCGTTTTGGAGTCAGCAAGGACCTCGCTGATGAAGTAGACTGGCCGTTGTATTTTTTGAAAATGACTGTTCGGATCGCTCGACCACCAGCACCGTGCTGACTACCTATGTTGTTGCCGCCAGATAAAGCATTAGCAGTTCCTGGGGCAGAGGTGATGCCAACACGGGGGGTGATGTGAGGAATTCTTTGAAGTCTTCGAAGGCTCGTTGGGCTTCCGGAGTCCATTGGAAATTGTCGGCCTTTTTGAGTAGCTTGAAGAAGGGCATGCCCCGTTCACCCAGTCGGGAGATAAACCGGCTGAGTGCCGCCATACAACCTATCAGCTTCTGGACATCTTTGAGGTTAGTCGGGGGTGCCATGTGCCTGATGGCGTTGACTTTCTGCGGGATGGCCTCGATGCCGCGATGCGAGACGATGAAGCCGAGTAACTTTCCGGATGGCACACCGAAGGCGCATTTTTCCGGGTTTAGCTTCATCTTGAATCTTCAAAGGTTTTGGAAGGTTCTTCCAAGTCAGCGATGAGGTCTTCTTTGGACTTGGTCTTGATCACCACATCGTCGACGTAGGCTTCCACGTTACGCCCGATCTGAGTGTGCAGACACCGCTGAATAGCCCTTTGATAGGTTGCGCCTGCGTTTTTCAGACCGAATGGCATTGTGGTATAGCAGTACGCTCCAAACGGTGTGATGAAAGATGTCTTCAAGCAGTCTTCCTCCCTCAGGCTAATTTGATGGTATCCCGAGTAGCGGTCGAGAAAACTGAGTAGGTCACACCCTGCTGTGGAATCAACCACCTGATCTATCCTGCGAAGACCAAATGGGTCCTTGGGGCACGCTTTGTTGAGGTCGGTGTAGTCAACGCACATGCGCCATTTACCGTTTTTCTTTCAGACCAGAACTGGGTTTGCCAGCCAGTCCGGGTGGTAGACCTCTTTGATGAACCCGGCTGCGAGGAGTTTGGTAATTTCCTCCCAAATAGCATCTTTGCGGTCTTGAGCAAAGCGCCGCGGCCGTTGCTTGACTGGCTTGGCGTTTGTCTTCACGTTTAGGGCGTGCTCGATCACCTCCCTTGGTACGCCCGGCATGTCGGATGGTTTCCACGCGAAGATATCCTTGTTGGCTTGGAGGAAGGTGACAAGCGCGTCTTCCTATTCGGGGTCAGGTCCGGTCCCGACTAGAGCAGTCTTGGAGGGGTCGGAAGGGTCCAGGGGAATCTTCTTCATGTCAGAGTCCGCTGAAATTCCTGACTTCGCGGTTTTTTCGCCGGAACATGATCTTGCTCGACTTCTGTTGTGACGGCTTGCCGAATGGTATCGCGCCCGACTGCCGCCTCTTGTGATTGAGCCAATTCACAGCTCTCCTTGTCGCAGGTGAAGGCTTGCTTGATGTCGCTGCGGAGGGAGAGGACTCCTGCTGGCCTAGGCATCTTCAACACCATGTATATATAGTGTGGTATCGACATGAATTTGGCGAGTGCTAGTTGTCCGAGTATCGCGTGGTACGCGGTCTCGAAGTCGGCGACCTCGAAGCAGACGTTTTCTGTGTGGAAATTATCCCGCGTGCCGAAGGTTACCGGCAAGGTTATCTGCCCGAGTGGGGTTGATGACAGGCCGGGAATTATCCCGTGGAAGGGCGCAGTGCTCAGCCGTAGTTCTGAACGAGGAATTTTCATCTCGTCCAAAGTCTTGGCGAACAGGATATTGAGCGCGCTGCCTCCGTTGATGAGGGTTTTCTTCAGCCTGATGTTTCTGACGACCGGGTCCAGGACGAATGGATAGCGTCCTGGGTGGGAAACCCGATCTGGGTGATCTGCGCGGTTGAAAGTGATGGCCATCTCTGACCAGCGCAGGTATTGGGGGGTATCTACCACGGAGACCGTATTGATGTCGCGTGCTGAGAGCTTCTGTTTGCGCTTGGACTCGTATGCGAGTGGCCCCCCGAAGATGTGGTTGAGCTCGGCTTGAGGATCTTGGCGATAGTCATGGTGGCCTGGTGATCAGCCCCGAGCTAGAGTGTGTCCAGCAGAGTTGCGGCGGCCACAACGTTCTTTTGTGGCGTGACAAAGACGTCGTGGTCGTCAATCTTGGTTTGGAGGATTTGTTGCTGAGCGACTCGCCCAGCTGTTAACGCCAAAATTTGGTAAGGCCCTGTGTCAGAGTCGGTCAAAGGGGAAATTGCAGTCAACCGACGGGAATTGGTCCAGAAGAAACCGACTCTGGAAAGGAGCCGTGAAGACCGCTGTTTGGCAATTATCTACTGTACCTATTAATTAGGAAAGTGTTTATCTTTAGGAAACCTGACCTCGTGTCCGGTCAGGTCTTGTTAGTATTTTCTATTGTAATTAGGAGATCATGAACCGTGTCCTAAAAGGACTCATGTAACTCGGGGTATATATACGTACGCCCGGGCACATTGTAAATTATCACAACGATCAATACAAATTCGGCGCATCGCCACCCCTTCGACGGGATCCTGCTTCTCGAGCCGGGCTGCATCGGTTAGGTCCGAACTCCTGCGAGAGGGTAAGTCTCGTCACCCCGGCTACCTATCGGCTAGGACTTCCTCGGTTAGGTCCGATATTCTAGTCGGTTTATGGTAGTCGGCTTACCACGATATATTTACTTTATCTATGGCTGCATCAGTTTAGTTTGACCTCATAGATTGATTAGGTATATCACATCACGCGTGCATAGATCGTATCGGCTTACCGGGAGTGATTTATCATCAGTTCGTGATTTATCATCAGTTCGTGCTGCATCGGTTGGGTCCGACCTACTGAACTGCTAGTGATAAGTCGATCCTGCTAGGCCGATGCGTTGTGTGCAGGCGTTTTATCGGAGTGCATAGCCGGTAAGTTATTTTCATCACGGTCGCATCATATCTATCGGCCTATTGAGGCATCGTTATCATTGTTGGTCTGTGCTGCAACGGTTGGGTCCGATCTACTAGACCAACAATAATAGCTTTACTCTTGATGAGCCGATGGTGTTGTGCGGTGGTGTTATCGGAGTGCTTAGCCGATAAGTTATCTGTTAAAGCCGACTACATTTATTCATTGTCTTATTCTATACTCGCTCTGCTCAGTAGTCGGCTAGCTTATCAATTATTTATCATTTATGTTATTGCATACTTTATTATATATTCTTGCCTGTATTATTGTTACAATCGGCTAAGGACTAGCCGATGGGTTTATTCTGCCGATCCAAGTACAAGTACAAGCAGGTTCCCGGGCACGACCCCAGGTGAGGGCCCGGGCACGAGCTTGGGTAAGGACCAGTGTATGGGCCCGGACAGCAGATGAAGATCCCAGAAGCCGATATAAGCAAGGGCCCGGGCACAGGCATATCTTCATGGCAACACCAGTAACACTAAACCATGATCAGCTAGGATTTATTTGATTTATTTATGCATTATACTTGCTTATTTTACCAAGTTTATAGCCGGTTTTTGAGTATCCCTTCGATGATCGGCTAGCACGATATTTGTTTATTATTATGATATTGCTCTTGCCGTCATCGGCCTTAAGCCAATGTATAAGTGCTACAGTGCGCATCAGCCATCGGCTGATAAAACGAGTCTAGATCGGCTTCCAGCCGATTGGCTCATTGATCTAACATTTCCCTCCTTGTCAATTACAGGGTCAAATTGACTGGCACGCCTACGAACCTCAACATTTTAGGACCTGCACTGGAGTAAAGCAAATCTCCCAGGCCTTCGCGTGTCGACCCGATGCCAAACCAGATCCTGGCGATTTTTGGCGTCAACACGCTTTTGGCACGCCTGGTGGGACTTCGAAGTTTCAACAAACACAGTTTCAATCAAGGTTTCAACATGGCCGGAAAAGAAGTCAAGACGGACAACGTAATTCCGGTCACCATGGAAGATCTAACTGAAGAACAAAAACAGCAAGTTGAACAGACCATGACAAATTTCCAGAAGCTGTGCCTAGAATCCTTCAGTATGACAAGGCAAGGGCCGATTCAGAAGTCTCAGTTTCCAAAACCAGTACTGGTAGGAGAATCGAGCCGCACACAACCCGAGAGTCCACCAATCAAGCCTTTACAGGAGATGGTCAATGAGGCTGTACACCACGCGCTCATCAATCAGTCGGGGATCTTAGTAAATACATTGCATAACCTTATCAAGAAGACTGTTGATGGATCGATTGCCCAAGAACCAACTCGGGGTCCTGTTTTTCTCCCGCCGAAGATAGAGCCAGGCCAAGTTAATTACAACATCAGCAGGGATATACCAGAACACTTGTTCGCGCAGAACCAGGCTGGGGGGCAACAGGATATCCCTCCTGGATATCACCGATCTATTTATTGTGGGGGATATCAGCAGAACTATCTAGGAGGAGGAGCTGATCCAGGTACCTACAAGAGGGAGTATCACAGACAGAATCGGCAACCAACCCCACCGATACAGTATCAGCAGTATCAACAGGAGAATGTAAGAGAAGAAGACTTATCGGCACGGGTTGAGGAGATAGTAAGGGAGCAGTTCGGGATCAAGCCCAAGGAACAAGCGTTCATGTATCGGCACCCATATCCTGAGTGGTTTGACAGGGTTCTGTTACCACACCGATACAGGGTCCCGGACTTTTCTAAGTTTTCCGGGCAGGACAACACGTCTACAGTAGAACATGTCAGCCGATTCCTGGCACAGTGCGGGGAGGCATCGGCTGAAGAGGCCCTGAGGGTTAGGTTTTTTCCCCTATCACTATCTGGATCGGCTTTTACATGGTTCTCCTCATTACCGCCGAATTCTGTTCGGGGGTGGGCCGATCTAGAGAAACAGTTTCACACATATTTCTTCGTTGGAATTCATGAGTTGAGACTGTCAGATTTGACATCGGTTAAGCAACGACCAGATGAAACAGTACCGGAATACATTCAGCGATTTCGGGATATCAGAAACCGGTGTTATAGTTTAAACCTGAGCGATGGGCATCTGGCCGATTTGGCTTTTCAGGGACTCTTGGCGCCAATCAAAGAGAGGTTTTCATCTCAAGAGTTCGAGTCCTTGTCACACCTGGTACAGAAGGTATCGGCTCATGAAAGCCGATTCCAAGAGGCGAAAAAGGACAAATACCAGAGGAGGGTTGCTCAGGTTCAGGTCTATTCATCAGGCTCAGATGATGAGGAATCCGATGCTGAAGTTGGATTGGCGGAGTGGGCCAGAAATAAGAAGTCAGTATCATGCCCGTGGGTCAAAGATATCGGCAAAGAGGAACGGTATGATTTCGATGTTAGTAAAGCCGATAAGATCTTTGACTTGTTATTACAGGAAAAACAAATACATTTGCCGCCAAACCACGTGATTCCATCAGCTGAAACTAAGAAGAAAGAAATATTGCAAGTGGCACAATGCGATATCGCACCATACTAACGAGTGCAAGGTTTTTCGGCAACAAATTCAGTTGGCTGTTGAGCAAGGACGAATCAAGTTTGAAGACAAAAAGCCAATGAAGATAGATGGGCACCCGTTCCCCGTAAACATGGTCTATGCGGGGTCATCATTAAGGGATCAGGCCGATGGAGCAAGACATCAAAGGTACAAGTCAAGGATTACTTCATCGGACATGATAGAAAAATACTCAAGATATGAAGAACAGAAGGGTGAACCAGAACGATATAATCCGCATTGGGACTGCCCGTTTTTTCGTTTCTGCTGGGATCAAGGAATGAGGCTGCCATCGGCTGAAAATTGCCCCGAGTGTAGCCGTGCAATGGATCGCCATGATCAGCAGCAGAGGTCTTCACAAGATCGGCCGTTTGGGAAAAGAGCATCAGTTCATAGCCGACTAGGGCCGATCCGTGAAGGGTTATTTGAAGAGGATGAAGGAGAAGCGCATGAGAAACAGGTCCAGAATCCTCAGTGGTGTCCTAGCGGCATATTCACAAAGAATCAGAAGAGAAGGGCACAACGGTTACGACACCGAGAGCAAAAGGAAGAGCAACGACAGGATCAGGAGGAAGCCGATCATCGTCCCAAGAGGGCTAAACAAGTTTGGCGAGTAAGGAGGAAGGACGATGAAGATGCATCAGCTCCGGTGGACATGGTTTCTTTCTGCCCAGGGAGTATAAAAGCTTTCATCAGATGAAGAAGGCGATGAGGAGTTTTCGCTCAATTGACATTACAATTGATCAAGCCATATTTGATAAACCTGGGGAGTCAGAGCATCGGCACCTGAAGCCGTTATACATCAAGGGTTACGTAAATGGAAGCCGATGACAAAGATGTTGGTTGATGGAGGGCAGCGGTTAATCTCATGCCTCATGCCACATTCCGGAAGTTGGGGAAGACTGCCGAAGATCTGATTAAGACAAATATGGTGCTAAAGATTTCGGTGGAATTCATCAGAAGCAAAAGGCATATTAAACGTGGAGTTGACAGTAGGGAGTAAGACGTTACTACCACGTTTTTCGTCATTGACGGGAAGGATCATATAGTTTACTTCTTGCAGGACTGGATTCACGCGAACTGTTGCGTGCCCTCGAAATGCATCAATGTTTATACAATGGCAGGGAGATCAAGTCGAGATGGTTCTAGCAGATCGGTCGACCAACATCGCAATGACCGATCTACCAGTTTGGGAAGCCGACGGTGTTGACTGCCTATCCGGGAGAATTTGGGAAGGAGATTACCTCGAGGTTACTAGCCAGGGGATACAGCCGATCCAGCAAGTCGGCTCTGAATTGTTACTCTGATGGGATCTATTGAAGACTTCGAGGGGAAACTGGGGCAAGGATTTACGTCGGCTGATGATTTGGAAGAGATCGATATTGGACCAGGAGATAGGCCAAGGCCGACGTACATAAGCAAAAAATTAGGTCCTGAGCTACGAGAGGAATTGATAGCACTGCTGAAGGAGCATCGGGATTGTTTTGCCTGGAGTACCATGAGATGCCAGGATTGAGCGATCGATTGTTGAACATCGGCTGCCTATTAAACCGGGTATCGGCCATTCAAGCAGCTCCAAGAAGGTTCAAGGCAGAATTATATGAGCGATCAAGGCGGAGATCACAAGGTTATATGATGCCAAATTCATAAGACCATGCCGATACGCTGAGTGGGTTTCTAATATCATCCCGGTGGAGAGAGAAAAATGGGAAATTGAGGATATGTATTGATTTCCGGGATCTAAATAAAGCTACCCCTAAGGATGAATACCCAATGCCGATAGCGGATTTGCTGGTGGATGCAGCCTCAGGTCACAAGATTATCAGCTTCATGGACGGCAATGCAGGATACAATCAGATTTTTATGGCCGAAGAAGATATACACAAGACTGCGTTTCGATGTCCTGGAGCTATTGGCTTGTATGAGTGGGTAGTAATGACTTTTGGATTAAAGAGTGCCGGTGCAACGCATCAAAGGGCGATGAATTATATATTTCATGATCTCATCGGCTTGTTGGTAGAAATCTACATTGATGATGTGGTGGTTAAATCTAAAAGTGAGGGAAGCCATATAGCCGATTTACGAAGAGTGCTGGAGAGAGCCAAGAAATACGGATTAAGAATGAATCCCAATAAGTGCGCTTTTGGTGTATCGGCTAGGCAATTTTTGGGTTTTATGGTTCATGAGCGAGGGATTGAAGTTAGTCAGCGAAGTATCAGAGCCATTAAGACTACAGAGCCACCTAGCAATAAGACAGAGTTGCAATCGTTGATCGGCAAGATTAATTTTGTGAGAAGATTCATATCAAATTTGTCAGGGAGAATTGAGTCTTTCACACCGTTATTGAAGTTGAAGGCCGATCAAGGATTTGTGTGGGGGGCGGCACAGCAGAAGGCGTTCGACGAGATAAAGAGATATCTGAGTTCCCCGCCTATTTTAATTCCGCCGCAGAGAGGGGTGCCGTTCAGGTTATATTTATCGGCCGATGAGAAGTCCATCGGGTCCGTTTTGGTACAAGAGTTTGAGGGCAAAGAGCGAGTTGTGTTTTATCTGAGTAGAAGACTTTTGGATGCTGAAACGAGATATCCTGCGGTGGAGAAATTATGCCTATGTTTATATTTCTCGTGTACAAAGTTGAGGCATTACATCCTATCGGCTGAGTGTATAGTAGTTTGCCAAGCCGATGTGGTCAAATATATGTTGTCGGCTCCAGTTTTGAGAGGGAGAGTTGGCAAGTGGGTTTTTGCTTTGATAGAGTTCGATTTGAGGTATGAATCGGCTAAGGCGGTTAAGGGACAGGCAGTGGCCGATTTTATTGTGCAACACAGAGGGGCTCAAGAAGACTATGTAGAGCCAGTCCCATGGACTTTGTTTTTCGATGGATCGGTTTGCAAGCATGGATCTGGTATCGGTTTGGTTATCATATCGCCTCGGGGGGCAAGTTTTGAGTTTGCTTTTACAATTAAGCCTTATCGGACTAACAATCAAGCAGAATACGAGGCGGTGTTAAAAGGACTTCAACTCTTAAAGGAGGTCGGAGCCGATGTCATAGAGATAATTGGTGATTCTTTGTTGGTGGTCAAACAGTTGTCTGGAGAATATGAGTGCAGGGATGATGTTTTGAGGTCATATTATGAGGAGTGCACGGATTTGTTAAGAGATTTCAAGATAGTATCAATAGATCATATTCCCAGGGAGCAGAATTTAGAAGCCAATGATCTTGCACAGATTGCTTCAGGGTATCGGCTGAATAGGCAAGTTGAGGTTGAGATAGCCGATATTGACGTCCAGAACAAGGCCAATGACTGGAGACAGGAGTTAGTTGATTACTTACAGAATCCATCACAATCAGTTTCCAGGAAAGTTCGGTATAAAGCTACTAAATATGTGCTGCTTGATGGGGAGTTGTATTATCGGACTATTGAGGGAGTTCTGCTTAGGTGCCTGAATTTGGAAGAAGCCAAAGTGGTTATGTGCGAGGTGCATGAAGGCGTCTGTGGGACTCATCAATCGGCTCATAAGATGAAGTGGTTGCTGAGAAGAGTAGGGTATTTTTGGCCGACAATGCTGGAGGATTGTTTTAGGTATTATAAAGGGTGTCAGGATTGCCAGAAATTTGGAAATATACAGCGAGCACCAGCATCGGCTATGAATCCTATCATCAAACCATGGCCGTTCAGAGGTTGGGGAATTGACATGATCGGCCAGGTTTTTCCTCCATCAAGTAAAGGGCATAAGTTCATATTGGCGGCAACAGATTATTTTACCAAGTGGGTAGAGGCGGTTCCTTTGAAGAGAGTTACGTCCAAGGAGGCGATCGAGTTTGTAAAGGAGCATATTATTTATCGGTTTGGGATTCCTCAGACGATAACTACTGATCAATGGTCTATCTTTGTGTCTGATGAGTTTCAACAGTTTGCTGCCAGTATGGGGATTAAGCTATTAAATTCGTCGCCTTATTATGCTCAGGCCAATGGACAAGCAGAAGCTTCTAACAAGAGTTTGATCAAGTTGATTAAGCGGAAAATTGATGAGCAGCCACGACGATGGCATACTACATTAGCCGATTCACTATGGGCCTATCGGATGGCATGTCATGGATCTACTCGGGTGCCGCCGTATCAGTTAGTATATGGACATGAGGCGGTTTTACCATGGGAAACTAATATCGGCTCTAGAAGAATTTCTTTGCAGAATCAGTTGACAGCCGATGATTATTATAACTTAATGACAGATGAACTTGAAGATTTAGCTCAGAATCGGTTGAAGGCGTTGGAAAGGATCAAGGAAAATAAGGCCAAGGCAGCTCGGCATTACAACAAAAAGGTGGTGAATAAGTCGTTTGCCGAGGGAGATCTTGTGTGGAAGTTGATTTTGCCGATTGGGTCCAGAGATAATAAGTTTGGAAAATGGTCGCCTAATTGGGAAGGGCCTTATCGGATTAATCGTTGTGTGCCTGGTAATGCCTATATGTTAGAAGATCTTAATGGGATAGAATTTGCTAAAGCGCTTAACGGAAAATACCTCAAGAAATACTACCCTAGCGTGTGGATTGATTCTTAAATCGGTTAAGTATGGCCGATTTCTAAGTGATTCGGAAAGCCGGTGTTTTTTACATCGCCTAAAGACAGCCGATATCAGTTGATATCGCCTTTAGATCAAAACAAGCAAAAGTATTATCAAGGTTGAAAGAGATAAGTAGCAGAGCCGATCAGATTATGTGACAGCAGAAGGATGGTCGGCATGTTCCAGAAAGTCGTCAGTTACAAAGGTTTAAGATTTACAAGAATTTTTGGATCACTTCAATTGCGCGCAGGCGGATCTGATCAATCTCATTGATAGCGCGGATGTCATCTTCATCGGAGCCCGGGATGGTCTTCAGGGTCTTGCGCCGATGAATGACTTGATGTACTATCGCTGTAACCTTGGCCTCTTGACCTTGGATAGCTTGCGGCAGGTCGATTAGTTGGGATTCTGTTGTTGTGAGGTCCTTGCGAACTTTTTCAAGTTCTGCCAGCAGATCGGCCTCCTTTTTCTTCAGTTGGTCTAACTTAGGTTGGAGCTCTTGGGGGGCAACGGCCATGTCATCAAGCTTTTTCTTCTCTGCTTGGGCTAATAGCCGATCGGCTTGGATGTCTTCGGTAGTCTTCTGTTGGTCAGCGCGATCGGCTATGCGCTGTCTAAGCTTGATGAGTTTGAATCTATGGGATTCCAGATATGCTGCAGGAGTTAGCGCGTCGACAAGTTCTTCGGGCAGATGGTGTTCAATTTCTGCAAGTCTTGCCCGGATTGGCCTGCAATCTTCTGCTAGCGCATCAATTGGGTTTTCCAGCCGACTGAGGATGCTCGTCAGATATTCGCGTACGTCGGCTGGGAAGGATGGTTTGGTCGTTGCGCTGGTGGCTGTGGATTCTTCTACTTCCAAGTACTTGCCGATGTCAAAGGAGAACAGATCGGCTAAGGACTGCGAAATTGGCATCGGTAAAGGAATCAGTGGAAAGTTAAGAGCGGAGTATGAACATGAAAGAGTTACCTGAGGAAGGACATCAGCAGCTCAAGTGACATGGGCTTCGGGGGGATGAGTAGGTTGTTCTTCGAGAGGGCCGATGTCAGCCGGTGGAGCAGGAACAGTGTCATCGGCGACCGGGGGACTTGGTGCTGAGAGGGGAGCAGCTGGAGGAGCCATCGGCTCAGTAATTGGAGGGATGTCGGAGGTAGGTTGAGACTCTGGAGCCGATGACTCGAGCTGAAGATGGAGCTGGTGAGATAAATAAGGAAGCGAGTAATAATGTTAAGACTTGGCGCATACCTGAGGAGATGAGGGAGCCGATGTGGTCTGGGGAGAAGATGGCGTCGTGGCAGCAACATCGGCATCGGTTTTCTGTTTCTTCAGGGAGGGGCGATGCGCTAACTTTTTCCTTTTTGGTCCCATTGGCCGAGACGTCTTGAGGAGAGCCGATGGAGGTGGAGCGTCGTGCCCTAAGTTTGGGTGGCCGATGGAGGTTGGTACAGGATCGGCCGACCGCTGTTGCTTGTTGATGGGGGCTCGACGCTGGCAGCCTGCAAAGTAGGAGTTAGGGATGATTGGAGATGATGATTAAGGCTTGCAGGTGTTACCTCTTCATCGGATTCGATATACTCGGTATCAAGACGGGAGCAGTAACAGGTGGGCGCTAAGCTAAACAAGTGTTTCCTCCATTCTGACCACCATCGGACAAAAAGCTTGGTGTTGGCAGTGCAGATGTACACCTCGGTGGCGGCGCCTAGCAGGTGGGAATCCGTCAAAGTCCGCAGCCGATCATATTCCAGGGCGCTGCTAACCGTGCCTCGGGCTTGAAGTTTGTTGATGAAGAAGAGGCCAATGGGAAGTTGCCCAAGACCAAACTGGCGAGAGCCGACTGATGGATGATAGAACTCATATGAAGGCTGCGATCGGCCCAGAGAGAAGCCAGTTGGCAGCAGACAGGGGGTGATGGCCGATAGGAAGATGGCCTTGGATTCATCGTTGTCCAGAGCTTTGAGCGGGTCGAAGTTGGAAGGCATCTCAAATGATGATGCGTCGTTGTAAGCAAACCAAAGAGTGGCCTCCCTGGTGAAGCCGTAGTAAAACCCCTTGAACCACTGACTAACTTCAGCAGGGGTTATCTTGCCGCCGGAGAGAGCCGATGCAGCTTCGCCCATAGAGATGCATCGGTGATAGACAGGGTCTTGATCTTCTGGGTAATTAGCTGGGAAGGATTGCTTGAGAAGAGAAGTTTCTGGGATGGCCTTGGAGGTGTAAATATTGAGCCAGAGCTGTACAAACCACCAAGGGCCCCCAATATGGCCGACGGGCTGGCCGGCCGATAGCTTAGTTGCCACCTGATGGAGCAGCTGGTAGGTGGCGCCAAGGAGATAGTGCCCCAACGGAATTTGTTTCCTATCGGCCAAGCACTCTGCCAGGCATTGCATATTGGTCGTCGGGCCGAGGGTTGCACCACCAAAGACGAACCGTTCCAGCCACAAGTTCAGAAAAGCGACGTGTTCCCGATCATCAACCGGTCCAGTTCCCTTATTGTGGAGAGATATATACCTGGACCAGCCGCCAATGTTTTTTGTTTGGAGCCGGTGAGCAGGCTTGAACCGAAGTTTGAAAGGGTTGATGTAGCTCGTCGTATCCAGGCAGGTGAGCATGGTCACATCCAGCAAGGTGGGGGTCATCGGCCCATGCCCAAACATGAAGGCGTTGAGAGCATCGGACCAGTAGTATGAGGCCGATGCAAGTAGGGGCTCGTTCCTTTCCATATCAGCCAGGGAGAGATTAATGCAGTGGCCGATGTGTGATTCATCCCAAAGGGTTCTCTTCGCAGCCGATACTCTGATGTACCAATCTCTCCATCCGGGCAATCTGCTCGGCCATGACCTGAAGCTGTTGGTCGAGTCACTAACCAACATAGCCGAGTTCTTGAAGGGAATACGTTGGGTTTCAGCACTGATGAAATCGGTGGGATCTTCGCTGCCCATGGGGCCATGATAGAAAAAGCTGGGGTAATCGGCGGCCGGAATCAAGATCTGAGGTTCTAAGATGCTACAGTAAACAAGAACACGACGAAGAACAGGTGAAGAACATAGCAGATCGGGTTCGTATAGATTGCAGGTTGGGGGAAAATAATCGGGTGAGAAGATTACCTCAGGAACTGCAGATGCCGATGCCATCGCGGAAATAGGAGAAGTTGCAGGGATCGACGGCCGGAGAAAAAGGTTGCAATGACTCGTCTGGATTCGCTAGAGCTTGGTGAGGATGTGGAAGATGAAGCGGTGGTGCTCTGGTGATGTGAAAGCATAAAAAAGGCAAGAAGACGAAGCGTTTTTATAGAGGTATGACAACTGAGCGGGAATCGAGGCCGTTGGCACTGTTTCAAACATTTATGGCAAGTGGGCTATCTTGGGCCACCTCGGTATGGAAGAAATCTGGAGGCCCAAAAAATGAAAGAATTTCGAAGTCCTATAGAAGAACGCCAAAATTTGGTAAGGCCCTGTGTCAGAGTCGGTCAAAGGGGAAATTGCAGTCAACCAACGGGAATTGGTCCAGAAGAAACCGACTCTGGAAAGGAGCCGTGAAGACCGCTGTTTGGCAATTATCTACTGTACCTATTAATTAGGAAAGTGTTTATCTTTAGGAAACCTGACCTCGTGTCCGGTCAGGTCTTGTTAGTATTTTCTATTGTAATTAGGAGATCGTGAACCGTGTCCTAAAAGGACTCATGTAACTCGGGGTATATATATGTACGCCCGGGCACATTGTAAATTATCACAACGATCAATACAAATTCGGCGCATCGCCACCCCTTCGACGGGATCCTGCTTCTCGAGCCGGGCTGCATCAGTTAGGTCCGAACTCCTGCGAGAGGGTAACTCTCGTCACCCCGGCTACCTATCGGCTAGGACTTCCTCGGTTAGGTCCGATATTCTAGTCGGTTTATGGTAGTCGGCTTACCACGATATATTTACTTTATCTATGGCTGCATCAGTTCAGTTTGACCTCATAGATTGATTAGGTATATCACATCACGCGTGCATAGATCGTATCGGCTTACCGGGAGCAATTTATCATCAGTTCGTGCTGCATCGGTTGGGTCCGACCTACTGAACTGCTAGTGATAAGTCGATCCTGCTAGGCCGATGCATTGTGTGCAGGCGTTTTATCGGAGTGCATAGCCGGTAAGTTATTTTCATCACGGTCGCATCATATCTATCGGCCTATTGAGGCATCGTTATCATTGTTGGTCTGTGCTGCAACGGTTGGGTCCGATCTACTAGACCAACGATAATAGCTTTACTCTTGATGAGCCGATGGTGTTGTGCGGTGGTGTTATCGGAGTGCTTAGCCAATAAGTTAGCTGTTAAAGCCGACTACATTTATTCATTGTCTTATTCTATACTCGCTCTGCTCAGTAGTCAGCTAGCTTATCAATTATTTATCGTTTATGTTATTGCATACTTTATTATATATTCTTGCCTGTATTATTGTTACAATCGGCTAAGGACTAGCTGATGGGTTTATTCTGCCGATCCAAGTACAAGTACAAGCAGGTTCCCGGGCACGACCCCAGGTGAGGGCCCGGGCACGAGCTTGGGTAAGGACCAGTGTATGGGCCCGGACAGCGGATGAAGATCCCAGAAGCCGATATAAGCAATGGCCCGGGCACAGGCATATCTTCATGGCAACACCAGTAACACTAAACCATGATCGGCTAGGATTTATTTGATTTATTTATGCATTATACTTGCTTATTTTACCAAGTTTATAGCCGGTTTTTGAGTATCCCTTCGATGATCGGCTAGCACGATATTTGTTTATTATTATGATATTGCTCTTGCCGTCATCGGCCTTAAGCCGATGTATAAGTGCTACAGTGCGCATCGGCCATCGGCTGATAAAACGAGTCTAGATCGGCTTCCAGCCGATTGGCTCATTGATCTAACATTTCCCTCCTTGTCAATTACAGGGTCAAATTGACTGGCACGCCTACGAACCTCAACATTTTAGGACCTGCACTGGAGTAAAGCAAATCTCCCAGGCCTTCGCGTGTCGACCCGACACCAAACCAGATCCCGGTGATTTTTGGCGTCAACACCAGCCTGGCATAGCTCGTCGTTGCGGGCCTCGTGGTTAGCCTCCTCTTGTCGTAGTCAGCGCACCTCCTCCTGTTGCTCCTCTTGAAGCCGGCGTACCTCGGAAGGCGGTGTTGAAGCCATGAAGATCTTGCGGGAGAGGGGGAAGCTTGCCGAATTAGAGTCCGAGCTGGTGCTCGAACCGCTATCCGACTTAGTGTCGGACTCCGAGTAATTTATCGGAGTGAGAACGACTCCGACCTCTCTAGATCCAATCTGAAACGGTGCTTGGCCGTGTCCAAACTGAATTGCTAGAGATTGGGTCTGCTGCGCGGGATTTTGATGCGCAGCGTCGCCGAAGCTGTGAGGGAGATTAACGACCTCTCCCCTTCTCGGCCCAACCCGGGCTGGCTCGAGGCCTAGCGCAAGTTGGACGCCGAAGGAGAGGGTTGTCCCGATGCTTGGCGATGTGAAGGACTGCCACAGTAGGTCGGGGAAGGAGATTGCGACGTCCTGTGAGCCGACTGGCGCAACGTCGGCTAGTTCCCCGGCTGGCAAGATTGGATCTGCCTCAGCCAAGGTGAGATTGCCGAATTGATCGGCAATGAAATCTAAGCTCCCAAAGGTAATTGCATCTCCGG
The DNA here is from genome assembly GCA_003991445.1 of Oryza meyeriana var. granulata. NCBI lineage: Eukaryota > Viridiplantae > Streptophyta > Magnoliopsida > Poales > Poaceae > Oryza > Oryza meyeriana. Next base: position 162,765 of record RYFJ01000700.1, read on the forward strand.
GGGAGAACTTGTTGATTGAATCCATCGAATCTTCTGATGGGGAATTCGCCGGACCCCTACCTGGCGCGCCAACTGTCGATGCTTTGCACCGGCAATGAAACTATGGGGCTACTCGGCGAGGGTGAATTCGGTGGACTGCAAAGGAACACAGGAAAATTATACTGGTTCAGGCCCTCGAGGTGAGGTAATACCCTACGTCCAGTTGAGGTGTTATTCCTCTGAGGTGTATGGTGATCGATGATCTTGTTCTCCTTGCCCTGAGGGGCGCCTTGCCTCCCTTTATATACTAGGGGACAGGGGTACATGATAAGGATCCCAGCCGGATACGGCCAAGGGATTTCCTCCTTAGAGATAGAGTCCTATCCGACTAAGACTATGTTTCCTTATTATGCAAAGGCACAACCTGCCGGATGCTATCTTATCTCTAATTACATGGTTCGGCCCATCCTCTATCCGAGTGGCCCATATGTTAGTAATGAGGTACCTGGGGCCCATGGCCTCCACAACAGTATTTCGCTCAGGACCGCAAAGATGCTATTCGGAAGGAGATAACCAAGCTCCTCGTAGCCGGGTTCATCAATGAGGTCTACCACCAGGATTGGCTAGCAAACCCAGTCCTGGTCCGGAAGAAGAATGGTAAATGGTGCATGTGTGTCGACTACACTGACTTGAACAAGGCATGCCCCAAACATCCATTTGGTCTACCTAGAATAGATCAGGTGGTCGATTCAACTGCAGGGTGCAAACTTCTCAGCTTTCTCGACTGCTATTTGGGATATCACCAAATCAGCGTAAAGGAGGACTGCCTGAAGACTTCTTTCATCACGCCATTCGGAGCATACTGCTATATCACCATGCCGTTCGATTTGAAAAACGCTAGAGCAACGTATCAATGAGCAATTCAACAGTGTTTACACACTCAGATCGGGTGCAACGTAGAGGCGTACGTCGATGACGTGGTGATCAAGATAAAGTCCAAAGAGGACCTCATTGCCGACTTGGAGGAAACCTTCCAAAATCTTCGAAGATTCCAGATGAAGTTGAACCTAGAAAAGTGCGCCTTCGGTGTGCCATTCGGAAAGCTACTCGGCTTCATCATATCGCATCGCGGCATCGAGGCCAATCTAGAGAAAATCAATGCAATCATGAACATGGCACCCTTGACTAGCCAGAAGGACGTCTAGAAGCAGACTCAGCTTCTGCCCTGGCAGCTGCTCTGACTCCTCCACCTCCAGCTCCACCGGCTTCTGCACCAGCAGCTACTCCGACCGCTCCACTGTTAGGTTCACCAACTCCTACGCACGCCACTACTCCAGTAGCTACACTGACCTCTACCTTCACGCGCGTCTTCACACGGGCTACCCGGACTACCTCGCCAGCTTCCACGACCGTCACCGCTTCACCGACCTCAGCCTTAACCCGAGTTGCTGCTCGGGCCTCCTAGTCAACCTCTGCTCTAGCGACGGCTCCAGCAGCGACGTCTGCCATAGCACCCCAACCGGTGACAGCAGTAGTCCCTACCTCAGCTTGGACTGCCACTAGGGTCTCTACACCACCCGCCACCCCGATATCTTCACCAACCACCTTGGTGTCTTCACCAACCACCACACTAGGCACGGCACTGGTGGAGATTGCCCAAGCAATCCCGATATACCCGTTCCTTCTCGGATATGATGCAGTACCTTCCAGGTTCGCGCCTGTGCTGGTTGAGCACGGCATGACTCCGCTCTATGCCCTGAGCAGTTCTTCTACGGCTCTGCCACCACCGTCAGTGCACGTCCCCCCTGCCTTGCTGGAGACTGGGGCGGCCCCACGCCTGGCTCCCAGCAACTGCCCCAACTCGTGCACCAGCTGGGGACCCCCACTCCCTGTTCCTACCAGGGACGCTCGTGGCGTTAGGTGAGCCTTCACGTGCTACCTACCTGGCTGCTTTTAGGACTCCGGAGGCTCCTTACATGGTTGTCACCACCACTAGTGACAAGTTCTACCACTGCAGCGAGCACCAGTTCGTCTACACCCACGCCAGCACCGGGCTCCACCTCAGCACTACCCGAGACGGTGCTAGATAGCACTCCCGCCTCCCCGAGGACCGTTGCACACGTGGCCCTGTTCCTGCTGGGGACAGCGTTTGCCCCTAGCCAGTACTTGGGATAGGCGTCGGCATCAACTCTGAGGGCCATCTACTTGACCCCTGTCGGCGCTGCACCACCTACTACCTCTACCACGGCTCCCACAACTACAGCTGCGTCTACATCTTCACCGACATCGACCACTTGTGGCCTTGTGGCGCACTCCTCAGCGAGCCTGGACACCACGGCGGTGCACACCAGGCCCTCCTCTGCGGTGATCCAGGTCACCTCGGACACCTCTAAGGACCCCAAGGAGATCAGGCCCCACGTGTTAGATGAGTCTCCATTAGCCCACGCTGCACTGCCTCGATGTCCACCCCGCGACGCTGCCCTTTCCTGCGGCCGTGGTCATGGCCGCAGCCGTGGCCGTGGGTGTGGACATAGCTCCGCCAGGCACGGCCCTACTCTGAGCGACCTAGAGGAGCCCAGCACTAGCTCTAGCCTCGACTACTGTTGCGGCCGCGGCCGTAGCCATACCCATAGTTGTTCCCCACGCAGGGAGTGGGACTTCACTAGCACGAGAGGCGCCGTGCCGTCCACTGTTGATGTTTTACACCGGCAATATGAATATGGGGCTACTCGGTGGATTGCAAAGGAACATGGGGAGATTTATACTGGTTCAAGCCCTCGATGTGAGGTAATACCCTACGTCCAGTTGTGTTGTTATTCCTTTGAGGATTTGTGCTGGTCTGCCCTCATGGGGCGCCCTGCCTCCCCTTATATATACTAGGGGACAGGGGTACAAGATAAGAGTCCCAGCTGGATACGGCCAAGGGATCTCCTCTTAGAGATACAATTTACCCGACTAAGACTGTATATTCCTTATTGTACAAGGCAAAGTCTGCCGGGTGCTACTATATCTCTAATTACAAGGCTAGGCCCATCCTCTATCCGAGTGGCCCATATGCTTGTGATGAGGTACCCAGGGCCCATGGCCTCCACAGCAGCCCCTGAGACCTTCATAGTTGAGTCACAGCTGATGCCGAGTGCTCATCCTCCACGGTGAAGATTACCCGAGTACATTGCTCCCGAGTACTCTTTGTCTGAGTGCTTCTTCTCCCGAGTCCTGCTTCATGTCAGCTGTCAGCTGGCAGCGAGGCTATGAAGGGCTCCATGTAGAAGTATGAATAGTGTGCACTAGATAGGCACACCTATTAGGTGTAGCCCCTAACTTTGTGCTTAATTGTGAAGCAATTAAACATAAAGTCAAAGATCTTTAACCTTGTAGTCTTTCCTGAGTAGTATACTACTGGTATATGAGACTCTTTGGTATCATGTCAACCGGAATATGATTTATAGTCTTTGCCGAGTAGCATGCCACTCGTATATGGGACTCTTCAGCTTCATGTCAGCTGGAAAAGGATGTTTATAGTCTTTCCCGAGTATCATCCCACTCGGAAGTTAGACTCCTTAGCTTCATGTCAGCTGGAAGAAATATTTATAATCTCTCCCGAGTAGTGCACTACTCGGAAGTTAGACTCTTTAGTGTCATGTCAGCTGGAAAGAGATTTGCTCATGGCAATTGCTGGCCAAGCATGTAGGCCGAGTACCACTTTATGAAATTTAATCCATTACGTGGTCAGGTGTACTTGAGAGATACCTACATCCCCAATCTTGATGAAGACCAGCTTGTGACCCTTATAAGGATATATCTCCAATACCTGGCAGATAAAACAGATACCTGAACACATGTGTTCAGTAATTAGGCCTTCATGAAGCATATCTGTTTACCTCATCGGTTCTTGTTGGTAGCACCAACACTGCGATTTTAACACAGCCAGTGAGCGGCCCACATTGAGCGTGCTACTGTAGAAACTCATGTCTTGGTGGCCCAGTACTGACTTTGTGAGCCCAAGCCCACGGATTGAAAACAGCTCTATAAAAAGCGGGGAGAGGGAAAAGATTCCCTCATCTTCTCCAATCCACCAATCGTTTCGTCTTCCCACTTCTGTGCCAAAATTTTGCCTCCCGCTCTGCTAGGGTTCGCCATTGCTTGCCCTTCCCCATTGGAACTCGGGTGATTCCGCTCCTCCTTGTCTATTCCAAACCTCCAGCAACTTTTCCCCCAAATCTTCTTATCCCTTAACCATGCCGAGGGCTTCGGATCTCGTGGAGGCATCGGATGAGGCGTGGCCGACATCGGATTGCGGGTCGGCTAAGCTGAAGCTTCTGGACAAGTAGCTGAGATTACAAAGCCGCGATGTCATCAACTGGCATCCGGCTGAAGGTGAATTGGTTCCGAAGCCCCAGGCAGTGAGACCGTCGTTTTCACCTCTTTTTTCAACCGGGGTCTTTCTCTTCCATCTTCTGAGTTCTTCCGCCAACTTCTTGCCTTTTATGAACTCGAGTTGGTGAATCTAAATCCCAACTCGATCTTGCAAATTTCTATTTTTGTGACTCTTTGTGAGTGCTTCCTGGGTGTGGAACCCCATTTTAATATGTTCAGACATTTGTTCCACATCAAACCCCAGTCCTGCAAGAGCAAGGTCCAGGTAATTGGGGGGCCGGTATCTAGCTCAGGAACGAAATGAAGAGGGTTTATTTCAATATTGCTCTGAAATCTTCTCTCAAAGGCTAGCATAAGGAATGATTTTACTGTTCCAATCATGAACCAAGCCTTCCTCCTTTTTTGGGTTTGCCCCTGACAGTTATAGCCAAGTGGTCATCTTTGCCCACCTTCGAAGAAATGGGGCAAGTTCACATTCTGATTGAAAAGATCGACAAGCTGAAGAGCACCGGGCTGACTAGTCCATGGGTAGCCAGACGATTCCTGACTCGGTGCATCAGGCTGCTGAAGTTGAGGTGTCACTTCGGCTGGGATTACAAAGGCAAAGGTGATCCCAGCCGGGAATACCCCGACCTGATGGACAAGTACAAGGTGACCAACATCCTGTTGGATTTCTTTGCCAGCGGGGTCAAAACTGAAGACACAGATCAGTCCGTGGCGGCTTATAGCTGGAAGAGGCCGCGCCCAAAGGTAACTCTTGCTGATGTTGTCTTGTAGTTCATCTGTGATGAGTACTTACAGATATATGCCTAGATTGGCTCTAGAATGTGTAATATGTATTGTTGAACTGCTTGCAGTCACGTGAGGAGTTCGATGATGACTCCCAAACTTTATCGACCATGAAGTCAAAGAAGAAGAAGCCATTAAGCCCTTCTGCCGCCCAGCCCGACTCCAAGAGAGCGGGGAAGAGACCTGTTGAAGATCAAGGCAAGAAGAAGATTATCAGGCCGAGTGCCGCAGCCGAGAGTCTGAAGATAAAAGACACTGCCGGTACAGCGCCCAGGCCGCCAAGTCCCAGACCGGGACCAGCGCAGTCGAGCTCAGCATCATCGAGCCCAATAAGAGTGCCACCGAGTACAAGGTCAGGTCTAGCGCCGCCAGGTTCAGCAACATCAAGCCCAAGAATGGCGCCGCGGAGTACTCGAGTGCCCCAGCCGACCACACCAGGAGCGAGGCCAACCAGCACAAAAACGCCGCTGTCGACTACCGTGCCCTCAGGCCTGACAACTAGCGGCCCTCCAGTGCTGAACTCTGGATCCCCCGGACAAAGGCTTAAGTTCTCCAAGAGGTGGGTTGCTCTGGGTCTTCTGAAAATCTTCTTCGGCATGGCAGCATCTTGATGTTTGCCTCATTACGCAGGAAGTGAGCCGACATTGATCTAAAGGAGACCACTCTGGCTACTCCCGTTGTCGAGCCAGCCCCAGCCGAGCTAGCGCCATCGAGCACGCCTGCTGAGCCGGCAACTATCCCAGTCGCAGAAACTGAGACCGCCCCAATTGCAGGGCCGCCAACACCGGCCGACCAAGGGGCGGTTGTTGAAGCTGTCACTCCAGCCCTTGAGCCAGCCCCCGAGGCCTTGGAGGCTGCCGAGTTGAGGGCCAGGACCCTGTCTCTGTCCTTGTCGCTGCCGCCGTCATCGTCTTTGGAAAGACTGGACCTCCCCAGGCTTGAGGCTCTTCCTCGCAAGTTCCCAAGGACATTCCACTGGGTGGCACCCGACGGAACTGCGAAGAGTTACAAGCATGATGAAGTCATGGTGGAGAAGGAGCACGAAGACTTGCTTCGCGCCGCAATCGCCGTGTCCCAGGGGATTCTGGTATGACTTTCACCATATTGGAGTCTTGGTAGTCTTCCTTGCACGAGTGTTCTGACGCTTGACTCTGCTTTGCTCTTTTCTCCCCGAGCAGAAAATTGTTGACCGCTCGGAGAGGATGAATGAGGTCCTAACCCGGCTTGCCCCCCAGCTCCAAGAATTGGACCAGCTCCGGGCATTAAAGACCGAATTGGAACAGCGCCACCAGGGGAGGGAGTCTTGGCTGAAGGGAGCCATTAATCAGCTTAGGGATGAAAATTGGGACCAAGCCAAGAAGATTGGAAGTAAGTCTCCCGAATACGTCTTCCTGACTGAGCCCTTAATATATTTCTCCAGCTATGTTGTTTCCCGACTGCCTAGTTGTGTCTTGACTGCAATGTTGAGTGCTTGACTATTCTGATGTGCAGCCCTCGAAGCCGAGCTGAAGACCCGAACAGAGGGAGAAATCCAGCTGAAGGAGGCCGAGAGAGCTAAGGCCGGGCTTGAAAAAGACAAGGCCGACTTGACAAGGGCCAAGGCCGAGCTTGAGAAAGAGAAGGCCAACTTGAAGAAGGCCAATGCCACGCTTGAGAAGGAAAAGGTTGAACTGGAGAAGGCCAAAGCCAAGTGGGAGGCCGACTACGAAAGTAAGTCTCCGCTCTGGCAATGATCTTAACCAATCCACTAAGTACTCTGTCTGCAGTTTTGCCTAACAAGTTTACTTGTCGGTGAACCCGGGCAGTTGCTAGAGCCAATGCCCAAATCCAATTTCAGGCTTTCGCAGAGGAGATAAAAGTTGTCAAGAAGTCACGGGAGATCCTCGCCGAGTCCGTGAAAGGGCTCCTTGACATCATGGATCCTCACTACGTGGGGACCAGCTCCAACACGGTCTCTCAAGTGCAGGCGCGCCTTAACGAAGCACCGAGTGCCCTGAAGAGGTACTCGGATGAGCATGTTGTTGTCAGCATGGCCCAAACCCTGGCGATGACCAAGTCAGTCTACCCCAGGGCAGATATTGAGGCCATTGGAGAGGGGTTCGCCGAGGAGATGACACCTGAGGAGGCGCTGGAGCTGATAGCCAAGGCAAGGCCGACTGCAGAGGTGATCACCTGAGACCTGGGTATGTAAGAACAGTCCATCATGCAGTCGGTGTATATGAATTTTTGTAAAGACATGTGTAAATATATGTCCAATGCCACCAAGCTTTGAATTATTACTGAATTGCCATTAGCTTTACCCGACTATATAGTCTACGCCGAGTTAGTCTATAGGAACTTAATAAAATCGTTCACCGCAGAAATCTATACTCGGGCAAACATAACAAAGTCATTGTAAAGCTTCATAACTTAAGTAAAACAAGCTCGTATATTATTGACAAAGCACATATAATACATGCAGCCCCGACTCACTACTTGGTTGAAACAAGCGGCGTAGTGAGTCAGAGAGAATCTGTACACATGGGAAAGTATAAAACTCAGGTATAGAAAGGACGTAGTTGTTCTATATTCCTTGAGTTGCTGATGAGGGCACCGTCTTCAGTCTTCAGTCAGTAGGCGCCTGGCCGCTTGACCTCGGCTATAATGAACGGCCCTTCCCATATTGGGGATAGTTTATGCCCGTATTTGGTGGTTTGTATTTTTCTCGAGACGAGATCTTCGACCAAAAAGGCGCGGCCACGGACATTGCGATTGTGGTAGCGATGCAGGCTTTGAAGATACCTTGCCGACTGGATTATTGCGATGTCCCTCGCTTCTTCCAATTGATCTAGTTCGACCAATCGGATATTGTTTGAGGTGTCTTTTGAGTAAGCCCGAAGTCATGGAGAGCCAAACTCTAACTCGGTTGGTAGCATAGTCTTGGCACCATAGACCAGAAAGAAAGGGGATTGCCCTGTTGCCCGACTAACTGTGGTTATGAGAGACCAGAGAACATATGGGAGTTCTTGTACCCACCGGCCCGCGCATGGTTGTAGTCGGTCGAATATCCTGGCCTTGATACCTTGTAAGACCATACTATTGGCACGTTCAACCTGCCCATTGCTCCATGGGTGTGCCATAGATGCATAATAGATCTTGATGCCAAAATCGTCACAAAAATCTTGAAATACGTCGCCCGTGAACTAAGTACCGTTGTCCGTGATGATGCGGTTAGGGACCCTGAATCGGTATAATATACTCATGATGTTGTCCTTTGCTCATGCCGCTGTTATGATAGCAACGGGTTTTGCCTCAATCCACTTCGTGAATTTATCCACTGCGACGAACAAGTATGTGAACCCTCCTGGCGCTTTCTTGAAAGGCCCGACCATGTCAAGCCCCCATACTGCAAAGGGCCAAGAGATTGGGATTGTTTAGAGTTCTTGGGCTAGGAGATTGGTTTGTCTTGCGTAAAACTGGCAACCCTCGCATGTGCGAACAATGTCTTTGGCGTCTATTACTGCTATTGGCCAGAAAAATCCCTGCCGGTAAGCCTTTCTGACTAATGTCCTGGATGCGGCATGCTTGCCACATACACCCGAGTGGATCAATTGCAGAATCTGCTTGCCCTTCTCGGTGGTGACACAGCGCATGAGGACACCAGATGTACTTCTTTGGTACAATTCTTCTCCAACGACTAGGAAACTCCTGCTTCGACATTTGATTTGTTCGACTTGACTGTGATCTTCTGGGAGTTCGTCGTCTAGGAGGAATTTGAGAACAGGAGTTCACCAGTCTTGACATATGTTCGGTACTTCATCTGTTGCCGGGGTAGGTTCATCTCCCGACTGCTATGGTACTGGTTTCTTCTTGACTGATGGCTCCATAAGTTGCTCGACAAAGATCCCTATCAGGACCACTTCTCGCCTGGATCCCATGTTTGCCAATTCATCTGCAACATCATTGTATTGTCGTAGGACATGTGTTATCTCCAGCCCATCGAACTTGTTTTCCAGCTTTCGGACCTCCTGACAGTACGCTGCCATTGTGTCGTCAAGACATGTCCAGTCTTTTATGACTTGGTTCACCATGAGTTGAGAATCTGCTTGCACAACCAGTCGGCGGATGCCGAGTGATATAGGGATGCGGAGCCCGTGGATGAGTGCCTCGTACTCGGCGATGTTATGGGAAGCCAGGAAGTGGATCTGGAGAACGTACTTGTGTTTTTCGCCGGTGGGCGATGTCAGTACGACGCCAGCCCTGGCGCCACCGATCCGTAGAGAACCATCGAAGTACATTGTCCAATACTCTAGCTTCACTGTTGATGTAGGCATCTGAACTTCTGTCGACTCAGCTACGAAGTCAGCTAGAGCCTGTGATTTGATAGCTGTCCGTGGCTGAAAGGTGATGTCGAACGCCATCAACTCGAGTGCCCATTTAGCGATTCGGCCGGTGGCCTCGTGGTTATGCAGGATGTCCCTGAGCGGATACGATGTGACCACCGTGACTTGATGTGCTTAGAAATAGTGCACCAGCTTCCGGACAGTGATGAATAGGCTGTACAACAGCTTCTAGACCTACGGATATCTTATCTTCGAGTCGGCAAGGACCTCGCTGACAAAGTAGACTGGCTGTTGAATCTTCTGTATGTGACCCTATTCGGATCGCTTGACCACCAACACTGTGCTAACTACCTGAGTAGTTGCGGCCAGATATAGCATTAGCGGTTCTTGGGGAATGGGTGACGCCAACATAGGCGGTGATGTGAGAAACTTCTTGAAGTCTTCGAAGGCTTGTTGGGCTTCAGCACTCCATTGGAAATTGTCTGCTTTCTTCAGTAGTTTGAAAAACGGCATGCCCCATTCGCCTAGTTGGGAGATAAACCGGCTGATTGCCACCATGCAACCCGTCAGCTTCTGGACGTCCTTCTGGCTAGTCGGGGGTGCCATGTTCATGATTGCATTGACTTTCTCCGGGTTGGCCTCGATGCCGCGATGCGAGATGATGAAGCTGAGTAGCTTGCCGGATGGCACACCGAAGGTGCATTTTTTCTGTTCAACTTCGTCTTGAATCTTCGAAGATTTTGGAAGGTTTCTTCCAGGTTAGCGATGAGGTCTTCTTTGGACTTGGCCTTGATCACCACGTCGTCGACGTAGGCTTCCACGTTGCACCCGATCTAAGTGTGTAAACACTGCTGAATTGCTCGTTGATACGTTGCTCCAGCATTTTTCAAACCAAATGGCATAGTGATGTAGCAGTACGCTCCAAACAGCGTGATGAAAGACGTCTTTAGGCAATCCTCCTCCTTCAGGCTGATTTGGTGGCATCCCGAGTAGCAGTCGAGAAAACTGAGAAGTTCGCACCCTGCAGTTGAATCCACCACCTGATCTATTCTTGGTAGAACAAATGGATCCTTGGGGCACGCCTTGTTGAGATCGGTGTAGTCGGCGCACATGCGCCATTTACCATTTTTCTTCTAGACCAGGACTGGGTTTGCCAACCAATTCGGGTGATAGACCTCTTTGATGAACCCGGCTGCGAGAAGCTTGGTTATCTCCTCCCGGATAGCATCTTTACGGTCTTGTGTGAAGCGCTGTAGCTGTTGCTTGACTGGCTTGGCATCTGTCTTGACGTTGAGGGCGTGCTCAATCACCACCCTTGGTACGCCTGGCATGTTGGACGGTTTCCACACGAAGATATCCTTGTTGGCTTGGAGGAAGGTGACGAGTGCGTCTTCCTATTTGGGGTCGAGTCCGGTCCCGACTAGAGCAGTCTTGGAGGGGTCGAAAGGGTCCAGGGGGATCTTCTTCATGTTAGAGTCCGCTAAAATTCCCATCTTCGCTGCTTTTTTGGCCGGAACTTGGTCATCCTCGACTTCGGTTGTGACAGCTTGCCGAATGCTGTTGCATCCGACTGCCGCCTCTTGTAATTGAGCCAACTCGCAGCTCACCTTGTCGCAGGTGAAGGCTTGCTTGACATCGCTGTGGAGGGAGAGGACTCCTGCTGGCCCTGGCATCTTGAGCACCATGTAGGTATAGTGTGGTATCCCCATGAATTTGGCGAGCGCTGGCCGTCCTAGTATCGCGTGGTACGCGGTCTCAAAGTCGGCGACTTCGAAGCAGATGTTTTCCTTGTGAAAGTTATCCGACGTGCCGAAGGTGACCAGCAAGGTTATCTGGCCGAGAGGTGTTGAAGATAAGCCGGGAATTGTCCCGTGGAAGGGCGCCGTACTTGGCCGTAGCTCTGAACGAGGGATCTTCATCTCATCCAGGGTCTTGGTGAAGAGGATATTGAGCGCGCTGCCTCCGTCTATGAGAGCCTTCTTCAACTTGATATTTTTGACGACTGGGTCCAGGACGAGTGGGTAGCATCCCGGGTGTGAGACCCGATCGGGGTGATCTACGCGGTCGAATGTGATGGGCATTTCTGACCAACGCAAATATTGGGGGGCGTCTGCTGTAGAGACCACGTTGACATCGCGTGCTGTTAGCTTATGCTTCCGCTTGGACTCGTACACAAATGGCCCTCCGAAGATGTGATTGAGCTCAGCCTGGGGATCTTGAAAATCGTCGGCCGGGCCCAAGTCTGGCTTGTCTTTATCCTTGTTGGCGCCAGACGATGAAGTCTGCTCGGAGGCAAACTTCTTAATCATGAAGCAATCCTTGGCCGCATGCTTGCCCTTGGGATGGAAAGGGCAAGGCCCGCTCATAACCTTCTGGTATTCATTGTTCCTTGGGGGCCGTGACCGAGTGCACTCCATGTTGGCCACCTCATTGTCCGACTTCCGCTTGCGGCTGCCAGACTTGTTTTGTGATGGCTCATTGTCAGCTTTTGCCTTTTGGTCTTTTTGCCGGGACTCTTTCTTCTCATTGAGGGCCTCTACGACTGCCTCGTCCGAGTCGGCATATTTATTTGCCATATCGAAGAGAGCCCTAATAGTGGCTGGAGGCTTCTGAGTGAATTTCGCGATGAACGGGGTGTCCTTTACTCCCTTGCGGAAGGCGGCAATGATGACCTTGGCTTTGATCATTGGGATCTAGTTGCGCTTCTCAAAGAACGTTTTGATGAATTCGTGTAGAGACTCATTCTTCCTCTGGTGCAGCTGATATAGATCGTGCTTGGAAGACAGCCTCTCGTAGGTCCCCTGGAAATTAGCGATGAACCGCTCCCTAAGTTCTCCCTAGGAACCGATTGACCACCTCGGGAGCCCTGTTAGCCATGTCCTCGCTAAGTCGGCCAGGGCGACCGGGAGGTAGTTAGCCATGGCTTTGTGGTCACCTCTGGCAGCTCGGATTGCTAGAGTATATACGGTGAGCCAGGACTCGGGGTTAGTTTTTCCATCGTATTTTTTGATCCCCATAGGCTTGAAGCCCAACAGCCAGTCGACATCCTATAGCTCCTGGGTGAAAGCTGGAATGCCTTCATCTTCATGAGGGCTCCGGCTCTGATCGTGGCGGTTGAACCGCTCGTGGTGGAGGCCGAAGCGCTCATGCTCATCTTCCAGTCGGCGGCGCTCGTCCTCTTCGTGTTGACGGTGTCGAGCATTAATGTCTTGTTGGAGGTCACGTTGTAGACGAACTCGGAGGTCTTGGTTGAACTGGCAATCATTCTAGCGACACCACCGATTGTTGTTGTTGGTGTTGCCGAGTGATGTTTGCCGTGACTCCTCGTGTGGCTGACTTGAGCCGGCCACCCGGCGTCATGTTGATGCGGATGAGATTGCCGCTAGAGAACCCAACCGGTTGGTCGGTATAAGTGTTTCACCCGACTGCTGGTGTTGCTGACATGTGGCAGCTGTGATCATGGCTTTAATCTTGGCAATAGACGGGGTGGCCTAGTGATCAGGCCCAAGCTGGAGTGTATCCAGTAGGGTTGCAGCGGCCACGACATTCTGTTGTGGCGTGACGAAGATGTCATGGTCGCCGACTCTAGTCTGGAGGATCTGTTGCTGAGCGGTTCGACCAGCCTTGCGTAGCTCATCATTGCGTGCCTCGCGGTCGGCCTCCTCCTGTTGCCGTAGTCGGCACGCCTCCTCTTGCTGCTCCTCTTGTATTTGGCGCACCTCCGGTGGAGGGGTTGTGTGGAGGCCATGGGCCCCGGTACCTCATCACAAGCACATAAGCCACTTGGATAGAGGATGGGCTGAATCTTGTAGTTAGGGATATAATAGCATCCGGTAGGCTTTGCCTTGTATAATAAGGAATGTACAGTCTTAGCCAGGTAAGATCTATCTCTAAGAAGGAAATCCCTTGGCCGTATCCGGCTGGGATTCCTATCCTATGCCCCGGCCCCCCAGTATATAAGGGGAGGCAGGACGCCCCATGCGGGCACGACAAACAACACAGAAGATCATCGATCGACATAACTCCTCAGAGGAATAACACCACAACTGGACGTAGGTTATTACCTCACATTGAGGGCCTGAACCAGTATAAAATCTCTTTGCGTTCCTCTGCAATCCACTGAGTTGGTGCACCAGGTAGGGGCTCCGGCGAGTTTCACATCTACAAGCTCGATGGATCCAGCAACCAAAATCGACGGCGACAAGTTCTCCCCTGGAGACATAATTTCTTTCGGAATCCTCGATTTCATCGCCGACCAGATCGGCAACCTTACCTTGGCCGAAGCAGATCCAATCCAACCGGCCGAGGAGCCAGCTGACGTTGCGTCAGTCGGCCCACAGGACGCCGCAATCTCCTTCAACGATCTACTGCGGCAGTCCTTCACTTCGCCGAGCATTGGGACAACTCTTTCCTTTGGCGTCCGACTTGCGCTAGGCCTTGAGCCAGCCTGGGTTGTGCCAAGAACGGGAGAGATCATCAATCTCCCACACGGATTCGGTGACGCTGCAAATCTACATCCCGCGTAGCAGACCTGATCTCCTACGATTCAATTTGGACACGGCCAAGCGCCGTTTCAGATTGGATCTAGAGAGGTCAGAGTCATTCTTACTCTGATAAACTACTCGGAGTCTAACTCCAAGTCGGATAACGGTTCGAACGCTAGTTCGGACTCTAGTCTGGCGAGTTTTCTCCTCTCCCATGAGATCTTCATGGCTTCAACACCACCACCCGAGGTGTGCCCACTACAAGAGGAGCAATAGGAGGATGCACGCCGACTGCGACAAGAAGAGGAGGCCGACCACGAGGCTCGCAATGACAGGCTACGCAAGGCTAGGAGAGCAGCTCAGCAGCAGATTCTCCAGACAAAAGTCAGCGGCCACGATGTCTTCGTCATGCCACAACAGAATGTCGCAGCCGTTGCAACCTTGCTGGACACACTCCGGCTCGGGCTTGATCACCAGGCCACCCCAACTATCGCCAAGATCTAGGCGATGATTACGGCTGCTACCTGCCAACAACAACAACAGCAGTCGGGTGACACCATAGTACTGACTAACCGGTCAAGATCTCCAGCGGCGGGTTCATATACATCAGCACGGCGCCGGGCGGCCGGCTCAAGTCGGCCACGCGAGGAGTCTAGGCAAACATCACTCGGCAATACCAACAACGACAACTGGCGGCGTCACCAGTATGATCGCCGGCCCAACCAAGATCTCCGAGAACGCCTACAAGACGACCTCCGCCACACCATCAACGCCCGGCGCCACAAACGACAAGAGGATGAGCACCGCCGACTGGAGGACGAAAATGAGCGCTTCGATCTCCATCACGAGCTGTTTAACCTCCGTGGTCGAAGCCCGAGCCCTTATGAAGACAAAGGCATTCCAGCCTTTACCCGGGAGCTACAGGACGTTGACTGGCCGACTGGCTTTAAGCCCATAGGAATTGAAACATATGACGGCAAAACAAATCCCATGTCCTGGCTCACTGTATATACCCTGGCAGTTCGAGCTGCTGGGGGCGACCACAAAGCCATGGCTAACTACCTCGCAGTCGCGCTAGCCCACTCGGCGAGGACATGGCTGACAGGGCTCCCGAAGTGGTCGATCGGTTCCTGGGGAGAACTCAGGGAGCGGTTCATCGCCAATTTTCAGGGAACCTATGAGAGGCCATCTTCTGAGCACGATTTGTATCAACTACACCAGAAGAAGAACGAGTCTCTACGTGACTTTATCAAGAGATTCTCCGAGAAGTGCAACAAGATCCCAATGATCAGAGACGAGGCCATCATCACCGCCTTCCGCAAGGGAGTAAAGGACGCCCCGTTCATCGCGAAATTCACTCGGAAGCCACCATCCTCTGTCCGGGCTCTTTTTGACATGGCGAACAAGTACACTGACTCGGCTGAAGTGGTCACAGAGGTCCTTGACGAGAAGAAGGAGTCCCGACAGAAAGAACAAAAGGCGAAAGCTGACGAGCCATCTCAAAACAAGACCGGCAGCCGTAAGCGGAAGTCGGACAACGAGGTGGGCAACATGGAGCGTACTCAGTCGTGACCCCAGCGGAATAACGACTACCAGAAAGTCATGAGCGGGCCATGCCCCTTCCATCCCAAAGGCAAGCATGCGGCCAAAGACTGCTACATGCTTAAGAAGTTTGCCTTCGAGCAGCCTTCGTCATCTGGCGCCAACAAGGACAAGGACAAGCCAGACTCAGGCCTGGCCGATGATTTTCAAGATCCTTAGGTCGAGCTCAATCACATCTTCGGAGGGCCGCTCACGTACGAGTCCAAGCGAAAACAGAAGCTATCTGCACGCGACGTTAACACGGTCTCTACGGCAGACACCCCCTAGTACCTGTGCTAGTCAGAGATGGCCATTACATTCAATGGCGCAGATCACCCAGATCAGGTCTCGCACCCGGGACGCTATCCACTCGTCTTGGACCCGGTTGTCAAGAATATCAAGTTGAAGAAGGTGCTCATAGACGGAGGCAGCGCGCTCAACATCCTATTCGCCAAGACTCTGGATGAGATGAAGATTCCTCGTTCAGATCTGCGGCCGAGTACGGCGCCTTTCCATGGGATGATTCCCGGCCTCTCTTCAATACCACTTGGGCAGATTACTTTGCCGGTAACCTTCGGCACACGGGATAACTTCTGCACAGAAAACATCTA
The DNA here is from genome assembly GCA_003991445.1 of Oryza meyeriana var. granulata. Taxonomy (NCBI): domain Eukaryota; kingdom Viridiplantae; phylum Streptophyta; class Magnoliopsida; order Poales; family Poaceae; genus Oryza; species Oryza meyeriana. The sequence goes on from RYFJ01000700.1 coordinate 178,908, forward strand.
CTTCGAGGTCACAGACTTCGAGACTGCGTACCACGCCATACTCGGACGATCGGCGCTCGCTAGATTCATGGCGGTACCGCAGTATACATATATGGTGCTCAAGATGCCAAGGCCAGTAGGAGTCCTCTCCCTACGCAGCGATGTCATGCAAGCCTTCACCTGTGACAAGGAGAGTTGTGAATTGGCTCAATCACAAGAGGCGGCAGTTGGGCGCGACAACATCTGGCAAGCCGCCACAGCAGAAGTCGAGCAAGATCCAGTTCCGGCCAAGAAAGTAGCGAAGTCGGGAATTTAAGTGGACTCGGACACAAAGAAGATCCCCCTGGACCCTTCCGACCCCTCCAAGACTGCTCTAGTCAGGACCGGAATCGACCACAAATAGGAAGACACGTTCGTCACCTTTGTCCAAGCCAACAAGGATATCTTCGCGTGGAAACCGTCCAACATGCCGGGCGTACCAAGGGAGGTGATCGAGCATGCCCTAAACGTGAAGACAGACGCCAAGCCAGTCAAACAATGGCTGCGCCGCTTTGCTCAAGACCGAAAGGATGCTATCCGGGAGGAGATTACAAAGCTTCTCGTAGCCAAGTTCATCAAAGAGGTCTGTCACCCAGATTGGCTGGCAAACCCAGTTTTGGTCCGGAAGAAAAACAGTAAATGACGCATGTGCGTCGACTACGCCAATCTCAACAAGGCGTGCCCCAAGGACCCGTTTGGTTTACCAAGAATTGACCAGGTGGTGGACTCAACTACAGGGTGCGACCTTATCAACTTTCTCGACTGTTACTCGGGATACCACCAAATCAGCTTGAAAGAGGAGAACTGTCCCAAGACATCTTTTATCATGCCGTTTGGAGCGTACTGCTACATCACCATGCCGTTCGGTTTGAAAAACGCTGGAGCAACGTATCAACGGGCAATTCAACAGTGTCTATACACTCAGATCGGGCGCAACGTGGAAGCCTATATCGACGACGTGGTGATCAAGACTAAGTCCAAAGAAGACCTCATCGCTGACCTGGAAGAAACCTTCCTCAATCTTCGAAGATTAAAGATGAAGTTGAACCCGAAAAAATGCTCCTTTGGTGTGCCATCCAGAAAGTTACTTGGCTTCATCGTCTCGCATCACGGCATCGAGGCCAACCCTGAGAAAGTCAACGCAATAATGAACATGGCTCGCTCGACTAACCAGAAGGACATCCAGAAGCTGACAGGCTACATGGCGGCACTCACCCGGTTTTTTTCCCGACTGGGCGAACGGGGTATGCCCTTTTTCAAATTGTTGAAGAAAGCGGACGACTTCCAGTGGACTCCCGAAGCCCAACAAGCCTTCGAAGACTTCAAGATATTTCTCACATCACCCCCCGTGTTGGCGTCACCCATGCCTCAAGAACCGCTAATGCTATATCTGGCGGCAACTACTCAGGTAGTCAGCACGGTGCTGGTGGTGGAGCGATCCAAATCGGGTCACATCCAAAAAATACAACGGCAGGTTTACTTTGTCAGCGAGGTCCTTGCCGACTCAAAAATGAGATATCCGCAGGTCCAAAAGCTACTTTACGGCCTACTCATCACTGTCCGAAAGCTGGTGCATTATTTTCAAGCACATCAAGTCACGGTGGTCACATCGTTTCCACTCAGGGACGCCCTACACAACCATGAGGCCACCAGCCGAATCGCTGAATGGATGCTCGAGTTGATGGCGTTCGACATCACCTTTCAGCCACGGATAGCAATCAAGTCACAAGCTCAAGCTGACTTCGTGGCCAAGTGGACAGAAGTTCACCTACCTACATCAACAGAAAAGCTAGAGTACTGGACAATGTACTTCGACGGTTCTCTACAGATTGGCGGCGCCGGGGCTGGCGTCGTACTGACGTCCCCCACCGGCGAAAAACTCAAGTATGTTTTACAGATCCACTTCCTGGCTTCCCACAACGTCGCCGAGTACGAGGCACTTATCCATGGGCTCCGCATTGCTATATCACTCGGCATTTGCCGACTGGTTGTGCGCGGGGATTCTCAACTCGTGGTGAACCAAGTCACAAAGGACTGGACATGTCTCGACGACACCATGGCAGCATACTGTTAGGAGGTCCGCAAGCTGGAGAACAAGTTCGACGGGCTAGAGATAACACATGTCCTACGACAATACAATGATGCTGCAGACGAACTGGCAAACATGGGATCCAAGCGAGAAGCGGTGCTGACTGGAATCTTTGTCGAGCAACTCATGGAGCCATCAGTCAAGAAGAAACCGGCACCAGAGCAGTCAGGAGGCGAACCTACCCCGGCTACAGAAGAGGTGCTGCACATATGTCAAGACTGGCGGACTTCTGTTATCAAATTCCTCCTGGACGACGAACTCCCAGACGATCGCAGTCAGGCCGAGCAAGTCAAACGTCGAAGCAAGAGCTTCCTGCTAGTCCGAGAAGACCTGTACCGAAGAAACGCATCCGGTGTCCTCATGCGCTGCATCACCACCGAGGAGGGCAAGTAGATTCTGCAGTCAATTCACTCGGGCATATGTGGCAACCACGCTGCATCTAGGACGTTAGTCGGAAAGGCTTACTAGCAGGGATTCTTCTAGCCAATAGCAGTAACAGACGCCAAGGACATTGTTCACACATGCGAAGGCTGCCAGTTCTACGCACGACAAACCAATCACCCAGCCCAAGAACTCCAAACAATACCTATCTCCTGGCCATTTGCAGTATGGGGGCTTGACATGGTCGGGCCTTTCAAGAAAGCACCAAGAGGGTTCACACATCTCTTCGTCGCAGTTGACAAATTCACCAAGTGGATTGAGGCTAAACCCGTTGCAACAATAACAGTGGCACGAGCAAAGGACTTCATCATGAGTATACTATACCGATTCGGGGTCCCTAACCGCATCATCACCGACAATGGTACTTAATTCATGGGCAGCGTATTCCAAGACTTCTGTGAAGAGTTCGGCATCAAGATCTGCTACGCATCTGTGGCACACCCACGGAGCAATGAACAGGTTGAACGAGCCAACGGTATGATCTTACAGGGTGTCAAGGCTAGGATATTCGACCGACTACAACCATATGTGGGCTGGTGGGTACAAGAACTCCCATCAGTTCTGTGGTCTCTCAGAACCACGGTTAGTCGGGCAACAGGGCAATCCTCTTTCTTCCTGGTCTACGGTGCCGAGGCTATGCTACCTACCGAGTTACAGTTCGGCTCTCCGCGAGTTCAGGCTTACTCAGAAGACATCACCAATAATACCCGACTGGTCGAATTAGATCAGCTGGAAGAAGCGAGGGACATCGCAACAATCCAGTCGGCAAGGTATCTACAAAGCCTGCGTCGCTACCACAATCGCAATGTCCATGGCCGCGCCTTTTTGGTCGGGGATCTTGTCTTGAGGAAAATACAAACCACCAAAGATAGGCACAAATTATCCCCAATTTGGGAAGGGCCGTTCATTCACGCGGCAGGCACCTACCGACTGAAGACCGAAGACAGTGCCCCTATTAGCAACTCATGGAATATAGAACAGCTACGTCCTTTGTATACCTGAGTTTTAACATTTTTCCATGTGTACAGTTCTCAACTCACTATGCCGCTTGTCCCAACCAAGTAGTAGTCGGGGGCTGCATGTATCATATGTGCTTTGTCAATAATATACGAGCCTGCGTTACTTAAGTTATGAAGTTTTACTATGACTCTATTACGTTTGCCCGAGTATAGCTTCCTGGTGAACGATTTTTACTAAGTTCCTATAGACTAACTCGGCCTCTTCTTTGACTTGGAGGCTGACAACGGGCGAGAGTCATCGTCAAACTCCTCACACCACTACAGATGATTCAACAAAGTACATCACACAATACTGGGCAATCATAGATACAAGTCCACAGGCATTCATTACAGAAGAAAGATGAGGGTTACCTGGAGACGGGGCCGATTGTGGCTATAAGACGCGATACGGCATTTCTTATCTTCGGTCTCGACCACCCCGCTGGAGAAATAACTGAACAAGGTTTCGGTCACTTTCTGCTTGTTGGCCGATTCGTGACTGACCCGGTCGGGGTCATATTTTCCCAGGTAATCCCAGCCAAACGCGCCTCTCAGCATCAATGGCAGGATGCACCGAGTCAGAAAACGCCTAGCCACCCAAGGTCCGGTCAGGCCAGCTTTCTTGAAGCTATCCAATTTCGCCAACAATTGATGCACTTGGCCCATCTCCTCAAAGGTTGGATCTGCTGACCAATTTGGTGAAACCACTGGTGGTGAGCCGGCGAATGGACGCAAGGAGGGTGTTAGATCTGAACAATAGAACCACTCCTTGTGCCAGTCTTTCAAGGAAGATTTCAAAGGGAGATCAATGTATGTCTTCTTCCTCTCGCTCCTCAACTGAAGACCAGCCCCCCCAATCACTTGGATGTTACTCTTGGAGGGCTGGGGTTTAATGTGGAACAAATGCCTTAAGAAGTTGAAGTGGGGTTCCACACCCAAAAAGCACTCGCAAAGAGTCACGAATATGGAGATTTGAAGGATCGAGTTGGGATTCAAATTCACCAACTCCAACCTGTAGAAGTCAAGGATGCGGCGGAAGAATGCAGAAGAGGGAAGGAACAACCCCCGGTCGAAAAAAGAGGCAAATACCACAGTTTCGCCGGATCAGGGATTTGGAACCGACTCACCCTTAGCCGGCCGCCAATGAATCACCTCCTGGCTTCGCAGCTTCAATTGATTCTCCAGCAGCTTTAGCTTCACCGCGCCACAATCCAAAGTCGGCCAGGCGTTCTCCGACGCACCCGCAAAATCTGAAGCCTTCGACATGGTTGGGGGTGGAGAAGTTTGGGGGAAATGCGATTGGTGGCTTGGAATAGACGAAGAAGATCGGAATCGCCCGAGTTCTAGTGGGGAACAGCGAGCAGCAGTGAACCCTAGCAAAGCGAAGACGAAATTTGGGCGCGGAGGTGGAAGACCAAATGATTGGTTGCTTTGGGGAAGATGAAGGAATCTTTTTCTCTCTCCCCATCTTTTATAGAGCCTGTGCCGACTAAATGGGCTTGGGCCTACACAGTTGGCACTGGGCCACCAAGATATGAGTTTCTACAGTAGCACGCTCATAATGGGCTGCTCGCGGGCTGTGTTAAAATCATAGTGCTGGTGCTACCAACAGGAACCGATGAGGTAAACAGATATGCTTCACGAGAGCCTTATTGCTAAACATATATGTTTGGGTATCTGTTTTATCCACCAGGTCTCGAGGATATATCCTTACAAGGATCCTAAGCTGGTCTTCATTAAAATTGGGGATGCAGGTATCTTTCTCGAGTACACCTGACCACGCAATGGATTTATTTTCATACAGTGGTACTTGGCCTACATGCTTGCCCAACAATTGCCATGAGCAACATTATTCCAGCTGATATGATGCTGAAGAGTCTAACTTCCGAGTAGTGCACTACTCGGGAGAGACTATAAATATCTTTTCCAGCTGACATGACGCTGAGGAGTCTAACTTCCGAGTGGGACGCCACTCGGGAAAGACTATAAACCCCCTATTCTAGCTGACATGAAGCTGAAGAGTCCCATATACAAGTGGCATGCTACTCGGCAAGACTATAAATCATATTCCGGTTGACATGATACCGAAGAGTCTCATATACCAGTAGTAATCTACTCGGGAAAGACTGCAAGGTTAAAGATCTTTAACTTTATGTTTAATTGTCTTCACAATTAAGCACAAAGTCGGGGGCTACACCTAATAGGTGCGCCTATTCAGCGCACACTATTCATACATCTACATGGAGCCCTTCATAGCCTCGCTACCAGCTGACATGAAGCAGGACTCAGGAAGAAGAAACACTCGGACAAAGAGTACTTGGGAGCAATGCACTCGGGCAATCTTCACCGTGGAGGACGAGCACTCGGCATCAGCTGTGACTCAACTATGAAGGTCTCAGGGGCTACTGTGGAGGCCATGGGCCTCGGGTACCTCATCACAAGCACATGGGCCACTCGGATAGAGGATGGGCTGAATCTTGTAGTTAGAGATATAATAGCATTCGGTAGGCTTTGCCTTGTATAATAAGGAATGTACAGTCTTAGTCGGGTAAGATCTATCTCTAAGAAGGAAATCCCTTGGCCGTATCCGGCTGGGATTCCTATCCTGTACCCCGGCCCCCCAGTATATAAGGGGAGGCAGGGCGCCCCCGCGGGCACGACAAAGAACACAGAAGATCATCGATCGACATAACTCCTCAGAGGAATAACACCACAACTGGATGTAGGGTATTACCTCACATTGAGGGCCTGAACCAGTATAAAATCTTTTTGCATTCCTCTGCAATCCACCGAGTTTCCCCTTGCCGAGTAGCCCTATAGTTCTATTGCCTGATGAGCCTTGTGTAGCTCATCGTTGCGCGCCTCGAAGTCGGCCTCCTCCTGTTGCCGTAGTCGGCACGCCTCCTCTTGCTGCTCCTCCTGTATTCGGTGCACCTCCGGTGGAGGGGTGGAAGCCATGAAGATCTCCCAGGGCAGAAGGAAACTCGCCAGACTGGTGTCCGAACTGGCGTTTGAACCATTGTTCGATTTGGAGTCGGAATCCGAGTAGTTGATAAGAGTAAGGACGACTCCGACCTCCCTAGATCCAATCTGGAGTGGCTCGGCCATGTCCAAACTGAATCACAGGGGATCGGGTCTGCCGCGTGAGATGTAGATCCATGGTGTCACCGAGTCTACAAGGGAAATTGACGATCTCTTCCCCTCCTAGCCCTACTCGGGCCGGCTCGAGGCCGAGCGTGAGTTGGACACAGAAGGAGAGAGTTGTCCCGAGACCCGGACAGGTGGCAGATTGCCGCAGCACGTCGACGAGGGTGGCTGCAGCGTCTTGTGGGCCGACTGGTGCGGAGTCGGCTAGTTCCTCGGCCGGTTGGATTGGATCTGCATCAGCCAAGGTGAGATTGCTGAACATGTCGGCGACGAAGTCGAGGCTTCCGAATGAAATTGTGTCTCCGGGGGAGAATTTGTCGCCATCGACTCCTGTTGTTGGATCCATCGAGCTTGTAGATGTAGATCTCGCCGAAGCCCCTACCTGGCGTGCCAACTGTCAATGTTTTACACTGGCAATATGAATATTGGGCTACTCAACAGACGGAAACTCGGTGGATTGCAAAGGAACACGGGGAGATTTATACTAGTTCAGGCCCTCGATGTGAGGTAATACCCTACATCCAGTTGTGTTGTTATTCCTTTGAGGATTTGTGTTGGTCTGCCCTCATGGGGCACCCTGCCTCCCCTTATATACCGGGGGACAGGGGTACAAGGTAAGAGTCCCAGCCCGATACGGCCAAGGGATCTCCTCTTAGAGATACAATTTACTCGACTAGGACTGTATATTCCTTATTGTACAAGGCAAAGTCTACCGGGTGCTACTATATCTCTAATTACATGGTTAGGCCCATCCTCTATCTGAGTGGCCCATATGCTTGTGATGAGGTACCCAGGGCCCATGGCCTCCACATCCACCTTCGGCCGCGGCAGTTGGCTGGATGAGTAGCCATGACTTCGAGCACCCCTGGTAGAGGACCGAGCAGATGACCCATTTTGTTTAACGGGACCTCTTGCCCATATCACCCCTTTTAGATAACCGTAGTAGTAGCCATGTATGCTCAGTCCTATGTTGTATCACCTCAAATTGCACAATGTGAGTAGTTGAGGCAGCTTAGCATCCTAGCATCCATATTTATGTATTGGCTTTTGTGTGATCTCTCCCTATGGCAAGTTGTGTGCAGTAGGAGAGCTAGTCTGTACGTAAGCTTTGCGCTAGTGTAGACCATAATGGTTATGTGTGAACAACTTGGTTTCCTTACAGCACTAAGAACAAGAAAACAAGATGATAAACACGCTACCCCTGAATGTTTCTCACCCTTCTTTTTCTCAGATGGTGAACACCCGAGCGTCAGGACCTAGGGCTGCACCTGCCAGTGAGCCAGTTCCCTCGCCTCCCCTGGCCAATCCAACAATAGCTCAATTGCTGGCCACCCAGAACCAAATCATGCAGACCTTGGCCAACCTCTACGCCTCGGGCAGCCAGCGAACCCTAGGAGGATAGCCTACCTAGACCGGGCCGGCCATGTAGGCAAACCGCGGACCAGCCAACTACAGTGAATTCATGAGGACTAAGCCACCAGTCTTCACCGAAGCCGAGGAATCGCTTGAAGCTGAAGATTGGCTCCGCATGATGGAGAAGAAGTTAGACCTTATCCAAGCCAGGGATGGGGATAAAGTTCGTTTCACCTCCAGCCAACTGGACGGCCCAGCCAGTGATTGGTGGGACGCTTATAAAGCCTCCCAAGAGGATGAAGCCGGAGAGCTTGATTGGGTGGAATTCACAGCGGCATTCTAGGAGAACTTTGTGCCCACCGCCATCATGAAGATAAAGAGGGATGAATTCAGGACCCTCAGGCAAGACAACCTGAGTGTGCAAGGTTACCTGAACAAGTTCACCCAGCTGGCCCGCTATGCCCTCGCCGACATCCCAGACTAAGAGGAAAAGATCGATAAGTTCCTTGGTGGGCTGAACGACACCCTGCGTGGGCCTTTGATCATTTAGGACCATGCCAACTTCCAGAGCATGGCAAACAAGGCCCTGAAATCGAAGGTAGATAACCGGAGGGTAGAAGCCAACAGAAAGCGCAAGGCTGCTGCTTTCCAAAATAAGCAGCAGGGAGGACAGAGGTTCAAGAATGCTACCCCACAAATCTGGAGGCCCGTGTACCTAGCACCTCAACCTCACCCTGCAGCCCAACACCCACTGCAGCTGCAGCTCGCCCCTAGACCTCGAAGGTCCGTACACCAGCACCCCCCATCCCTACACCGGGACAAGGCCCTACCAATCTCAACTGCAACCAATGTGGGGAGAAGGGCCACTTTGCTAGAGCATGCCCCCAGCATCAGGTTGCGCCAGTTCGGTTCCTAGCAGGGACCACCCCGGTTCGAGCTGCGACCACCCCGGCTGCACCTCGAGCAGCCTAGCAGACACCAGTAAAGATGAGTACAATGATGTCCATTGCAAGGGGACGTGTAAACCACATCCACATGGAGGAAGCACAGGTTGACCAGGGTGTCCTGATCGGTATGTTCTCGATCCATACCATCCCTACCCTTGTACTTTTTGATTCCGAAGAATCGCAATCCTTCATATCACCAAAAATCCTCGGGAAACACCAAATAATGATCACCAATTTGCCAAAATCCATGATCATCCACTCTCCAGGAGGAGACCTTGACGTAACTAGGGTTTGTGAAAAAGTCCCCCTCCTTCTCCAAGGAGTAATTTTTCCCCATGAACCATATAATCCTTCCCTCTCAACACCTAGATGTTATTCTAGGAATGGACTGGCTAAAAGAGAATCGAGGGGTAATCGATTGCACCCGAAGGGAGATAGCCGTAGTCCACCCCAATTGGGGCCAAATCAAGATTAGGGTAGGATTGCCAAGACAGGTTGGCAACAACTCAAGGGGATGTCAGATTAACCAGCTCTTAGAAGAGACCCCTATAGTTCCGGAATACCCAGACTTATTCCCAAAGGAACTACTAGGGATGCCGCCAGATCGAGTCATTGAGTTTGTCATCGATCTGATGCCCGGTACGGCGCCCACATCCAAACGCCCCTATCAGATGCTAGCCAATGAGCTGGAAGAATTGAAAGAACAAATCCGAGACCTTCAGGCAAAGGGATTTGTTTGGCCCAGTTCGTCCCCATGGGGAGCCCCAGTACTCTTTGTTAAGAAGAAAGATGGCAGCCAAAGGATGTGTGTGGACTATTGGGCCTTGAACAAAGTCACAATCAAAAACAAGTACCCCATCCATAGGATCGACGACCTATTTGATAAACTTCAGGGGGCATGTGTGTTCTCAAAGATAGACCTCTGGTCGGGGTACCACCAGCTTAAAATTTGGCCAGAAAATGTCCCCAAAACCACCTTCTCCACTCGGTATGGCCTGTATGAGTTCACAGTCATGTCCTTCGGACTGACTAATGCCCCGGCTTACTCATGAACTTAATGAGCAAAGTGTTCATGGAATTCTTGGACAAGTTCATCGTTGTGTTCATCGATGATATCCTAATATACTCCAAGATGAAAGAGGATCACGCGGTACATCTCAGGATGGTACTGGAGAAGCTAAGGGGACACCAGCTATACGCCAAATATAGCAAGTGTGACTTCTGGCTTGAGGAAGTGAGCTTCCTTGGTTGCATAATCTCTGCAGGTGGAGTAGTAGTAGATCCATCCAAGGTTGAGGCAGTGACCAAATGGAGGGCCCCTAGGATTGTGACCGAGGTAAGGAGCTTCCTAGGATTAGCAGGATACTACAGAAGATTCATTGAAGGGTTCTCAAAGGTAGCTCGCCCAATGACACAGCTGCTCAAAAAGGAGAAGAAGTTCGAATGGGCGAACCAATGCCAAAAGAGTATTGACACCCTGAAGGAGAAACTAACTTTGGCCCCCATCCTGATCCTGCCGGACATCTAGAAGGACTTTGAGGTCTATTGCTATGCGTCTAGGCAAGGCTTGGGGAGTGTGCTGATGCAAGAGGGCAAGGTAGTAACCTATGCATCCCGCCAGCTGAGGCCGCATGAAGAAAACTACCCCATGCATGACCTCGAGCTAGCCTCGGTTGTTCATGCCCTAAAAATCTGGAGGCATTACCTAATTGGGAACCACTGCAACTTCTATACTGACCACAAAAGTCTCAAGTACATCTTCACTCAAACTGACCTAAACCTACGACAGAGAAGGTGGCTAGAACTAATTAAAGACTATGACCTAGATAGCTATTATCACCTCGGTAAAGCTAATGTGGTGGCCGATGCTCTTAGCCGCAAGCCGGCATGCCTCCAGCCCGAAGCTTGCCACCTCGCCTCCAAGCTGATGTGGCCTATCTCAACCTAACTGTGGTGGCCCCAAGAAGTCTGGCATCCCTAGAAATAGAGCCCCAGCTACCCAAACAAATAAAGGAAGCACAACAAGGGGATGCGGAAGCAGAAGAGATCAAGAAATGGATGAGGCTAGGGAAGGCCGCCGAATTCAAACTGGATGGGCAAGGAGTTCTTTGGTACAGAGATCAGTTGTTCGTCCCACCTGCGGATGAACTCCGCAAACTGATCCTTTCTGAAGCTCACGACTCGGCCTACTCCATTCGCCAAGATGTACCAAGACTTGAAGCAGGCCTATTGGTGGCTAGGCATGAAAAGGGATGTAGCAGAATATGTTGCTATATGTGACGTATGCCAAAGGGTCAAAGCCGAGAACCAGTGCCTTGTTGGGCTTCTACAACCTCTGCAGATCCTGGAGTGGCAGTTCGGTGAGATTGGGATGGACTTCATCATCGGATTGCCCAAAACCACATCCAGTTACGACTCGGTGTGGGTAATCATAGATCGACTGACTAAGGTAGCTCGCTTTATACCAATCAAGACTACTTACAGCGCCGCCAAGTTGGCCGAGCTTTTTATGTCCTGGATAGTATGCCTGCACGGTGTGCCCAAGTGGATCATCTCAGATCAAGGGACCCAGTTCACCTCCCACTTCTGAGAAAAGTTCCACGAGGCGCTGGGAAGCCATCTGGCTTTCAGCACCGCACACCATCCTCAGATGGATGGCCAGACAGAGAGAACCAACCAGACCTTAGAAGATATGCTGAGGGCTTGCACGCTAGATTTTATCACCAATTGGGAGACGTGCTTGCCCTACGCTGAATTCTTATACAACAATAGTTACCAAGCAAGTCTAAAAATGTCTCCTAACGAAGCATTGTTTGGACATAAATGCCATATGCCACTCATGTGGAGTGAGGTCAGAGAATTAGTAGTGTTTGGATCAGACATCATAAAGGAGGCAGAGGAAAAAGTTCATCTGATCAGGGACAGACTTAAGGCAACCTAGGCCAGACAGAAGAGCTACGCTGACACCCGCCGACGGGAGCAAACGTTCGAGATCAGGGACTACGTTTACCTCAAGGTGTCGCCATTACGCGGCATGAAGAGATTCAAAGTCAAGGGTAAATTGGCGCCAAGGTACGTTGGCCCATTCCCCATAGTGGGCCGACGGGGGCAGGTCACCTATGAACTGGAACTACCTGAGACCCTCGCCGACGTTCACCCCGTTTTCCACGTTTCGCAACTCAAGAAGTGCCTGCGGGTCCCAGAGGAACAAGTGCCGCTGGAGACAACAGTGTTACGCCCAAATCTGACCTACCCCGAGTGGCCAATCCAGATTCTAGAAACAGCTGAATGAAGAATCCACTCGCAGGTAATCAATATGTACAAAGTGCAGTGGAGCAACCACTCCGAGAAAGAAGCCACCTAGGAGCGAGAATATTTTTTGAAGATGGAGTACCCCCACCTCTTTCCCTAGATGGGTAAGCAATCTCGAGGACGAGATTTTCTTAAGTGGGGTAGGTTTGAAACATCCTCAAAATTCTGGAATAAAAATTGGAAGACAAAACCCTAAACCCTCAAAAACTTTTCAAAACCTTGCATCATGCTTAGAACTTTTTGGGTTATTGTCGTTTGTATACTAGTGCCAAAATTGAATTGTTTTGAGAAACCCTCAAAAAATGTATAAATATATATGTATATTTTTGCAATCTCTAGAGTTGTGTAATTTTGGGATAAATAAATAAATATATTCTTCTATTTTCTTCAAAAGAAAGGTAAATAAATAAAAAGAAAAAAAGGGAAAAGCTTAAACCGCCCCAGTGGGCCGGCCCTTTATCCCCTCTCACTCCCTCGCCCCCCTGCCGCTAGGCTGAGTGGCCCAGCTAGCCCCATGCCAACCCGGCCCACCTACTACGCACGGCCGTCCCATGCCGCACCCTAGCACGGGCACCTGATAGCCGCCGAGCCGGGCCTGCTTGTTGGTGGGTGCCACGATGCCACGGACGGCCTCGCGCCCCTAGCCACACAGCCATCTCCTCCCCCGCGCTTGCCTCTCCCCGCTCTCTCTCTCTCATCCGCACTGACCACGCCGCCGTGGCGAGCCCTGCTCGGACCCGGGGCGTACCGACCTCTCGCGACGCATGCCAGGCCTAGGGCCGCCTTGCCTGCCGCCGTCTGTGCCGCCACCCACGTGTGTACTCTCCCCAACCGCTCCCTGCGAAACCTCGCCGTAGTACTGCTCGTCCTCACCCCCTCACTGCCCTACGCCTCCCCGTGTGCACCTAGACGCTGCAGTGCCCTGTGTCAGCCGCCTGCTGCCCGCTGCGCCTCACCACCGCCCTTGGACTAGAAGACCAAAGTCATCACCCTGCCGCCTCCCGCCTCGGACCATCAGTCCGAAGCCCTCTCTGTACCCCCTCTGCTCCCCTCGCTACGGAGCGCAGCCCTACCGCCCACGTGCATCCTCGCACCAGCTTGACACGCTCCAGCTTGAGCCTAATCACCAGGCCACCCCAACTATCGCCAAGATCAAGGCGATGATTACAGCTGCCGCCTGTCAATAGCAACAGCAGTCGGGCGACACACTTGTACCGACCAACCGGTCGGGTTCTCCGGTGGCAGGCTCATCTACGTCGGCACGACGCTGGGCGGCTGGCTTTAAGTCAGCAACTTGAGGAGTCGCGACAAACTTCACTCAGCAACACCAATAACTACAACCGGTGGCGCTACCAATACAATCGCTAGCCTAACCAGGACCTCCGAGTACGACTACAACACGACCTCAGCCACGATATCAACGCTCGGTGCCAACAACGAGAAGAGGATGAGTGCCGTCGACTGGAGGACGAGAACGAGCATTTCGGTCTTCACCACGAGCGATTCAACCGCCGCGATCGGAGTCGGAGCCCTCTCGAAGACGAAGGCGTTCCAGCTTTCACCCACAAGCTTCAGGGCATCCACAGGCCGTCGGGCTTCAAGCCTACGGGGATCGAAAAATACAACGGCAAAACCAACCCCGAGTCTTGGCTCACCGTATACACCCTGGCAATTCGTGCTGCTGGGGGCAACCACAAAGCCATGGCTAACTACCTCCCAGCCGGGAATTTCAGCGGACTCTGACACGAAGAAGATCCCCCTGGACCCTTCCGATCCCTCCAAGATTGCTCTAGTCAGGACCGGACTCGACCCCAAATAGGAAGACGCGCTCGTCACCTTCCTCCAAGCGAACAAAGACATCTTAGCGTGGAAACCGTCCGACATGCCGAGCGTACCAAGGGAGGTGATCGAGCACACCCTAAACGTCAAGACAGATGCCAAGCCAGTCAAGCAACGGCTACGGTGCTTCGCACAAGACCATAAAGATGCTATTCGGGAGGAGATAACCAAGCTCCTCGCAGCCGGGTTCATCAAAGAGGTCTTTCACCCGGATTGGCTGGCAAACCCAGTCCTAGTCCGGAAGAAAAAGGGTAAATGGCGCATGTGCATCGACTACACCGATCTCAACAAGGCGTGCCCCAAGGATCCATTTCGTCTTCCCAGGATAGATCAAGTGGTGGATTCAACCGTGGGGTGCGAACTTCTCAGCTTTCTCGACTGCTACTCGGGATACCATCAAATCAGCTTGAAGGAGGAGGACTGCCTAAAGACGTCTTTCATCACGCCGTTTGGAGCGTACTGCTACATCACTATGCCGTTCGGTTTGAAAAACACTGGAGCAATGTATCAATGCGTAATTCAGCGGTGTGTTCACACTCAGATCGGGCGCAACGTGGAAGCCTACGTCGATGACGTGGTGATCAAGACCAAGTCCAAAGAAGACCTCATCGCTGACCTGGAAGAAACCTTCCAAAATCTTCAAAGATTCAAGATGAAGTTGAACCCGGAAAAGTGCACCTTCGGTGTACCATCCGGCAAGTTACTTAGCTTCATCGTCTCACATCGTGGCATCGAGGCCAACCCAGAGAAAGTCAACACAATTATGAACATGGCACCCCCGACTAACCAGAGAGGCTACATGGCGGCACTCAGCCGGTTTATTTCCCGACTAGGAGAACGGGGTATGCCCTTTTTCAAGCTATTAAAGAAGGCGGACAATTTCCAATGGACTCCGGAAGCCCAGCAAGCCTCCGAAGACTTCAAGCAATTCCTCACATCCCCTCCCGTGTTGGCATCACCCATGCCCCAAGAGCCGCTAATGCTATATCTGGCGGCAACTACTCAGGTAGTCAGCACGGTGTTGGCAGTCAAGCGATCCGAGTCGGGTCACATCCAAAAAGTTCAACGGCTAGTCTATTTTGTCAGCGAGGTCCTTCCTGACTTGAAGACGAGATATCCGCAGGTCCAGAAGCTGCTCCATGGCCTACTCATCACTGTCTGGAAGCTGGTGCACTATTTCCAAGCACATCAAGTCACGGTGGTCACATCGTTCCCACACGGGGACGTCCTGCATAGCCGCGAGGCCACCGGCCGAATTGCTAAATGGGCGCTCGAGTTGATGGCATTCGACATCACCTTTCAGCTAAGGACAGCTATCAAATCACAAGCTCTAGCCGACTTCGTGGCCGAGTGGACGGAAGTTTAGATGCCCACATCAACAGCGAAGCTAGAGTACTGGACAATGTACTTCGACGGTTCCCTACGGATCGGCGGCGCCGGGGCTGTCGTTGTACTGACATCCCCCACCGGCGAAAAACTCAAGTATGTTCTACAAATCCACTTCCCGGATTCCCACAACGTCGCCAAGTAGGAGGCACTCATCCACGGGCTCCGCATCGTGATATCACTCGGCATTCATCAACTGGTTGTGCGTGGAGACTCTCAACTCGTGGTAAACCAAGTCATGAATGACTGGACGTGTCTCGATGACACCATGGCGGCATACTGTCAGGAGGTCCGCAAGCTGGAGAACTAGTTCGACAGGTTGGAGATAACACATGTCCTATGACAATACAATGATGCGGCAGACGAATTGGCCAACATGGGATCCAAGCGAGAGGTGGTCCCACCAGGGATCTTTGTCGAGCAACTTATAGAGCCATCAGTCAAGAAGAAACCGGCGCCAGAGCAGTCGGGAGGCGAACCTACCCCGGCAACAGACGAGGTGCTGCACATATGTCAAGATTGGCGGACTCCTATTCTCAAATTCCTCCTGGACGATGAACTCCCAGAAGATTGCAGTCAAGCCGAACAAATCAAACATCGAAGCAAGAGTTTCCTAGTCGTCGGAGAAGACCTGTACCGAAGAAGTGCATCCGGTGTCCTCATGCGCTGCGTCACCACCGAGGAGGGCAAGCAGATTCTGCAGTCGATCCACTCGGGCATATGTGGCAATCGCGCCGCATCCAGGACGTTAGTCGAAAAGGCTTATCGGTCGGGATTTTTCTAGCCAACAGCAGTAACAGATGCAAAAGACATTGTTCACAAATGCGAGGGTTGCCAGTTCTACGCAAGACAAACCAATCTCCCAGCCCAAGAACTCCAAACAATCCCAATCTCTTGGCCCTTTGCAGTATGGGGGCTCGACATGGTCGGGCCTTTCAAGAAAGTGCTAGGAGGGTTCACACACTTGTTCGTCATAGTGGATAAATTCACCAAGTGGATTGAGGCCAAACTCGTTGCAACCATAATAGTAGCATGAGCAAAGGACTTCATCATGAGTATATTATATCGATTTGGGGTCCCCAACCGCATCATCACTGACAACAATACTCAGTTCACGGGCAGCGTGTTTCAAGATTTCTGTGACGACTTCGGCATCAAGATCTGCTATGCGTCTGTGGCACACTGGTGGAGCAACGGGCAAGTCGAACGCGCCAATGGTATGGTCTTACAAGGCATCAAGACAAGGATATTCGACCGACTACAACCTTACGTGGGCCGGTGGGTACAAGAACTCCCATCTGTTCTCTGGTCTCTCAAAACCATGGTTAGCCAGGCAACAGGGCAATCCCCTTTCTTTCTAGTTTACGGTGCTGAGTCTGTACTACCAACCAAGTTAGAGTTCGGCTCTCCGCGAGTTCAGGCTTACTCAGAAGACATCTCCAACAATACCCGATTGGTCGAACTCGATCAGTTGGAAGAAGCAAGGGATACCGCAACAATCCAGTTTGCAAGGTATCTTCAAAGCCTACGTCGCTACCACAATTGCAATGTCCGTGGCCGTGCCTTTTTGGTCGGGGATCTCGTCTTGAGAAAAATACAAACCACCAAAGACAGGCACAAGTTATCCCCAATCTAGGAAGGGCCATTCATTATAGCCGAGGTCACGACGGTGCCCTCATCAGCAACTCATGAAATATAGAACAGCTACGTCCTTTCTATACATGAGTTTTATAATCTTTCATGTGTACAGATTCTCTCTGACTCACTACGCCACTTGTATCAACTGAGTAGTGAGTCGGGGGCTGCATGTATCATATGTGCTTTGTCAATAATATACAAGCCTGTCTTACTTAAGTTATGAAGTTTTACTACGACTTTGTTACATTTGCCCGAGTATAGCTCTTAGCGGGGAACGATTTTATTAAGTTCCTATGGACTAACTCGGCATAGACTATACAGTCGGGTCAAGCTAATGACAACTAAGTAACAATTCAGAGCTTGGCGGCATTGCACATATATTTACACATGTTTTTTTACAAAAGTTTATACATGCCGACTACATGATATATTGCTCTCATAGACCCAGGTCTCGGATGATTGTCTCTGCAGTCGGCCTTGCCTCGGCTATCAGCTTCAGTGCCTCCTCAGGCATCGTCTCCATGGCAAACCCCTCCCCGATGGCTTCAATATCTGCCCTTGGGTAGATGGACTTGGTCATTGCCAGGGTCTGGGCCACGCCGGCAACAACATGCTCATCCGAGTACCTTTTCAGGGCACTCGGTGCATCCTTAAGGCGTGCCTCTACTTGGAAGATTGTGCTGGAGCTGGTTCTGACCTCACGAGGATCCATGATATCAAGGAGCCCTTTCACGGACTCGGCGAGGGTCTCCCATGACTCCTTGACAACCCTTATCTCCTCTGCGAAAGCATGAAATTGTATTTGGGAATTGGCTCTCGCAGCTACCCAGGTTCACCAACAAGTAAACTTGTCAGGTAAAACTGCAGACAGAGTAATTAATGGATTGGTTAAGATTATTGTCAGGGTGGAGGCTTACTTTTGTAGTCGGCCTCCCACTTGGCTATGGTTTTCTCCAGTTCGACCTTTTCTTTCTTGAGCTTGGTGTTGGCCTTCTTCAGATCGGCCTTCTCTTGCTCGAGCTCAGCATTGGCCTTTGTCAAGTCAGCCTTGTTCCTTTCGAGCTCGGCCTTGGCTCTCTCAGCCTCCTTCAGCTAGATTTCTCCTTCCGTTCGGGTCTTCAACTCGGCTTCGAGGGCTACACAACAGATTTGTTAAGAACTCAACGTTGCAGTCAAGACACAACTGGGAAGTCGAGAACAATACAGCTAGGGAAATATACTAAGGGCTCAGTCAGGGAGACGTATTCGGGAGGCTTACCTCTCATCTTCTTGGCTTGGTCCCAATTTTCGCTCTTGAGCTGTGTGATGGCATCCCTCAGCCAAGTTTCCCTATCCTGGTGGCGCTCCTCCAACGCGGCCTTCAATTCCCAGAGCTGATCTAATTCTTGGAGCTGGGGGGCAACCCGGGTCAGAACCTCGTTCATTTTCTTTAAGCGATCAATAAGTTTCTGCTTGGGGCCAAACAAGTCAAAATGGAGTCAAGTGTTAGATCATGTACGAAAGTAAGACAACCGAGATTCCAATACGGTGAAGATCATACCTGGATCCCCTGGGACGCGGCAATTGTGGCACGGAGCAAGTCTTCGCGCTCCTTTTCCACCGCGGCCTCATCGTGTTTATAACTCCTTGTGGTTCCGTTGGGCACCGTCCAACGAAATGTCCATGGGAACTTGCAGGGAGGAGCTTCGATCCTGGGGAGGTTCGGCCTGTCCGAAGGAGGAGGCAATGATGACGACGACAATGACGATGGCGACCAAGACAACGACGGGGTCCTGGCCCTCACCTTAGTGACCTCTGGGGCCCCGGGGACTGGCTCAGGGGCTGGAGCAGCAGCTTCGACAACTACCCCTTGGTTGGCCAGTGTCGGCGGCCCTGCAATCGGGACCGGCTCAGTTTCTGCAACTGGGGCCATCGCCGGCTCAGCAGGTGCGCTCGCTGGCACTGGCTTGACTGGGGCAGGCTCCGCAATAGGAGTGGCCAAAGCGGTCTCCCTGAGATCGATGTTGGCCTGCTTCCTACACAACGAGTCAGATATCAAGACGGCACAACTATGCCAAACAAGATTTTCAGAAGATCCAGAGCAACATACCTCTTGGAGAATTTAAGCCTCTGCTCGGGTGATCCAGAACCCGGTGGCGGGCTACGGGCGGCTGCTGAGCCAGTCGGTGAGGCAATCAGCTGCGGCGCTCTTATCTTGGTTGGCCCCACCCTTGGTGCGGCCGGCTGGGGTGCCCGGGTACTCGGCGGTGCCATGCTTGGGCTCAATGTCGCTGAGCCGGGCAGCGCGGGAGCTAGCCCTGTACTCGGTGGCGCTCTTATCGGGCTCAATGATGCTGAGCTCGACTGCATTGGTCCTGGACGAGGACTCTATGGCCTAGGAGCAGCACCGGCAGTATCTTTTATTTTCAAACTCCCAGTTGCGGCACTCGGCTTCATAGCTTTCTTATTGCCCTGATCAACAATAGGTCTCTTTCCCGCCTTCTTGGAGTCAGGTTGTGCAGCGGAAGGACTTCTTGACCTCTTCTTCGACTTCGTGGCCGATAGTGGATGGGAGTCATCATCAAACTCTTTGCACCACTACAAATGATTCAACAATATACATCACATGATGTTGGGTAATTATGGATACATGACCGCAGGCATTCATCACAGAAGACAAGAAAAGGGTCACCTCAGGACGAGGACGGTTTCGGCTATAAGCCGCAATGGAGCTCCTCGGTTTCGACCACCCCATTGGAGAAATAACTGAACAATGTCTTAGTCACTTTTTGCTGGTCAGCCACCCCTCGGCCTTCTCGGTTAGGGTCATTTTTCCCTTGGTAATCCCAGTAGAATTCACTCCTCAGCTTCAATGGCTGGACGCGCCGGGTCAGGAAATGCCTAGCCACCCAGGGGCCGGTCAGGGCGGCTTTCTTAAATTTCTCCAATCTTGCTAGCAACTGATGCACTTGGCCCATCTCTTCAAAGGTAGGCTCTGATGACCAATTGGCCGAGACCACCGGAGGCGAGCCGACGAATGGAGGCAGGGAGGGTTCCAAATCAGAACAGTAGAACCATTCCTTGTGCCAACCCTTCAAGGAGGATTTCAAGGGAAGATTGATATATATCATCTTCATTTCATTCCTCAACTAAAGGCCAGCCCCCCAATCACCTGAACTTTATTCTTGGAGAGTTGGGGCTTGATGTTTAATCAATGCCTAAAGAAATTGAATTGGGGTTCTACACCCAAGAAGCACTCACAAAGAGTCACGAATATAGAGATTTGCAAAATCAAGTTGGGATTCAGATTCACCAACTCCAATCCATAGAAGGTAAGAAGACGGTGAAGGAATGCAGAAGAGGGAAGAAATAAACCCCGGTCAAAAAAAGAGGCAAAAACAACAGTCTCGCTGGCTTGGGGATTTGGAACCGATTCATCTTCAGCCGGGCGCCAGCGGATGATGCTATGGCTTTGCAGCCGTAGTGATTTCTCCAGATTCTCCACCTTCGACCGATTGCAATCTGAGGTCGGCCACGCCTCATCCGATGCCCTAACAAATTCCGGAGCCCTCGGCATGGTTGGGGGACAAGGAGATTTGGGGGAAATGTGGTTGGGGGCTTGGAATGGACAAAGGGAGGTGGAATCGCTCGAGCTTCGATGGGGAGGAGCAAGCAATGACAAACCCTAGTGGAGCGGGAGGCGAAATTTTGGAGCGAAGCTGGGAAGACGAAGCGATTGGTCGCTTGGGGAAGATGAGGAATCTTTTCACTCTCCCCTAGCCTTTATAGAGCCTGTGTCGACTCGTGGGCTTGGGCTTACACAGTTGTGTCGATGTTTTACATCGGCAATATAACTATAGGGCTACTCGGCAAGGGGAAACTCGGTGGACTGCAAAGGAACACAAGGAGATTTTATACTGGTTCAGGCCCTCCATATGAGGTAATACCCTACGTCCAATTGTGGTGGTATTCCTTTGAGGATGTATGTGGATCAATGATCTCGTGTGTTGTTCCCTGCGCTCAAGGGGCGCCCTGCCTCCCCTTATATACTGGGGTTCAGGGATACAAGATAGGAATCCCAGCCAAATATGACCAAGGGATTTCCTTCTTAGAGATACATCTTACTCGGCTAAGATTGTATATTCATTTTTATACAAGGCAAAATCTACCGGGTGCTACTATATCTCTAATTACAAGACTCGGCCCATCCTCTATCCGAGTGGCCCATATGCTTGTGATGAGGTACCCGGGGCCCATAGCCTCCACAGTAGCCCCTGAGACCTTCATAGTTGAGTCACAGCTGATGCCGAGTGCTCATCCTCCATGGTGAAGATTGCCCGAGTGCATTGCTCCCGAGTACTCCTTGTCTGAGTGCTTCTTCTTCCCAAGTCCTGCTTCATGTCAACTGGCAACGAGGCTATGAAGGGCTTCATGTTGGTGTATGAATAGTGTGCACCAAATAGGCGCACCTATTAGGTGTAGCCCCCGACTTTGTGCTTAATTGTGAAGACAATTAAACATCAAGTCAAAGATCTTTAACCTTGCAGTCTTTCCCAAGTAGATTACTACTGGTATATGAGACTCTTCAGTATCATGTCAACCGGAATATGATTTTTAGTCTTGCCGAGTAGCATGCCACTCGTATATAGGACTCTTTAGCTTCATGTCAGCTGGAATAGGGGGTTTATAGTCTCTCCCGAGTGGCGTCCCACTCGGAAGTTAGACTTCTCAGCATCATGTCAGCTGGAAAAGATATTTATAGTCTCTCCCGAGTAGTGCACTACTTGAAAGTTAGACTCTTCAGCATCATATCAGCTGGAATAATGTTGCTCACGGCAACTGGTGGCCAAGCATGTAGGCTGAGTACCACTTTATGAAAATTAATCCATTGCATGGTTAGGTGTACTCGAGAAAGACACCTGCATCCCCAATTTTAATAAAGACCAGCTTGTGATCCTTATAAGGATATATCCTCGATACCTGGTGGATAAGACAGATACCCAAACACATGTGTTTAGCAATTAGGCTTTCATGAAGCATATCTATTTACCTCATCGGTTCCTGTTGGTAACACCAGTGCCGCGATTTTAACTCGGCCTGCAAGCGGCCCATAACGAGCGTGCTACTGTAGAAACTCATATCTTCGGTGGCCCAGCTTCAACTATGTAGGCCCAAGCCCATTTAGTCGGCACAGGCTCTATAAAGACTGATGGAGAGAGAAAAGATTCCTCTATCTTCCCCACGCAACCAATCGTTTCATCTTCCCAGCTCCATGCCAAAATTTCGCTTCCTGCTCCGCTAGGGTTCACCATTGCTTGCTCCTCCCCACCAAAGCTCGAGCGATTCCGCATCCATTTGTCCACTCCAAGCCCCCGACTGTATTTCTCCCAAATTTCTTGTCCCCCCAGCCATGCCAAAGGTGCCAGATTCCGTTGGGGCATCAGATGATGGGTGGCTGACCTCGGATTGCAGCCGGTCAAAGCTGGAGAAGCTGGAGAAGTCGCTGCGGCTGTAGAGCCGTGACATTATTTGTTGGCGGCCGGCCGAGGGTGAGTTGGTCCCAAATCCCCAATCCGGCGAAATTGTTGTTTTTGCCTCTTTCTTTGACCGGGGTTTATTTCTTCCGTCCTCTGCATTCCTCTGCCGTCTTCTTAGTTTCTACAGATTGGAGTTGGAGAATCTGAATCCCAACTCAATCCTACAAATTTCTATCTTTGTGACTCTTTGCGAGTGCTATCTGGGTGTAGAGCCCCACTTTAATTTCTTTAGGCACTTGTTCCACATTAAGTCCCAACCCTCTAAGAATAGGATCCAAGTGATTGGAGAGGCTGGTCTTCAATTGAGGATTGAGATGAAGAAAATATATATCGATCTTCCTTTGAAATCCTCTTGTGGGTGCCATGGGCCCCGGGTACCTCATGACAAGCATATGGGCCACTCGGATAGAGGATGGGCCTAGCCTTGTAATTAGAGATATAGCTAGATTCGGCAGACTTCGCCTTGTATAGAAAGGAATATACAGTCCTAGTCGGGTACGTTATATCTCTAAGGGGAGATCTCCTAGTCGTAATCCGATGGGGACTCCTACCTTGTAACCCGGTCCCCCAGTATATAAGGGGAGGCAGGGCGCCCCATGAGGGCAGACGAGCACTCATAAGCTCAAAGGTGCACACAAGTTCATCAGAACCACCACCGTATATCCTCAAAGGAATACATACAAACTGGACGTAGGGTATTACCTCACATCGAGGGCCTGAACCAGTATAAAATCTTCTGTGTTCCTTTGCAATCCACCGAGTTTCCATCCGCCGACTAGCCCCATATATTTATTGCCGGTGTAAAACATCGACAGTTGGTGCGCCAGGTAGGGGCTTCGGCGCGATCTACATCTACAAGCTCGATGGATCCAGCAACCGAAGTCGACGGCGGCAAACTCCCCCCCGGAGATACAATCGCATTCAGAAGCCTTGACTTCGTTGCCGACCAGATCGGCAATCTCACCCCGGCCGACACGGACCCGATCCAACCGGCCGAGGAACCAGCTGACTCCACGCCAGTCAGCCCACACGACGCTGCGGCAATCTTCGACGACATGCTGCGGCGATCTCCAATACGCCCGAGTCCAGGGACAACTCTTCCTTTCAGTGTTCGACTCGGACTCGGTTCTGAGCCGGCCGAGATCGGGCCGAGAAGGGAAGAGATCGTCAACTTCCCGTTCGGACTCAGCAACGCCGCGGATATCTACAATCTACATCCGACGCGGCAAACCCGATCCCCTGGAGTTCGACTCGGATACGGCTCCGAGCCGCTCGAGATCGGATCTAGGGAGGTCGGAGTTGTAATCACCCCCATCAACTATTCCGACTACGACTCCCAGTCGGACTACGACTCCCAGTCGGATTCCGACTCCAAGTCGGATACCAGCTCGGCAAGCTTCACTCCGCCGCGAGAAATTTTCATGGCATCCAGAGGCTCTACTCCTATTCAGGAATCATGCCGACGACACGAGCCACAAGAGGAGGAGGCCTGCCGACTGCAAGAACAACAGGAGGAAGAAGCAAGACGCCTGCACGCCCGCAACGACGATCTACGCAAGGCTGAGCAAACCGCTCAGCAGCAAATCCTCCAAACCCGAGTCGGCGACCACGATGTCTTCGTTACTCCCCAACAGAACATCGTGGCCGCTGCAACCCTACTGGACACAGTCCAGCTTGGGCCTGATCATCAGGCCACCCCGACGATCGCAAGGATAAAAGCCATGCTTACCGCTGCTGCATGTCAGCAGCACCAACAGTCGGGAGATACCCTCATACCGACCAACCGGTCGGCATCCCCAATGGCAGTCTCGTCTACCTCAAAGCGACGCCGAGTGGCCGGCTCTAGTCGGCTGCACACGGAGTCACGCCAAACGTCATTCGGCAACCCAAACAACAACCGGCAACGTCGAAGTGACCGTCGGGACAACCGGGATCTCCGAGGCCAACTATGGCGTGATCTTCGGCAGGACACCAATGCTCGGCACCGCGAACGAGAAGAAGACGAGCAACGCCAACTGGAAGACGAGAACGAGCATTTCGGCCTCCACCACGAGCGGTTTCGCCGCCGTAGTCGGGGTCGGAGTCCTCATGAAGACGAAGGCATACCGGCCTTCACCCAGGAGCTACAACAGGTCGACTGGCCGTCGGGTTTCAAGCCTACAAGCATCGAAAAATACGACGGCAAGACCGATCCCGAGTCCTGGCTCACAGCATACACTCTGGCAATCCAAGCTGCTGGAGGTGACCACAAAGTCATGGCTAACTACCTCCTAGTTGCTCTAGCCGACTCAGCGAGGACATGGCTAACAGGACTTCCCAAGCAATCAATCGGCTCTTGGGGAGAACTCCGGGAACGTTTCATCACCAATTTCCAGGGAACATACGAGAGGCCATCTTCTGAGTACGACCTATATCAGTTGCGTCAAAGGAAGAACGAGTCTCTTCGTGACTTCATCAAGAGGTTTTCTGAGAAGAGGAACTCAATCCCGAACATCAAGGATGAGGTCGTCATCGCCGCCTTTCGAAAAGGAGTCAAAGACACCTCGTTCATCGACAAATTCACGCGGAAGCCTCCCAACTCTGTCAAGGCCCTATTCGACATGGCAAACAAGTACGCCGACTCGGCCCACGCTGTTGCCGAGGCCCTCGATGACAACAAGTCACCCTAACAGAAGAAGCGGGACGACACCGACGACGCGGTCCCAACTAAAGCTGGGAATCGCAAACGCAAGTCAGACGGCTCCATTGTGGCAGTCGGTCACGACCGCCTTCGACCTTCAACAACTAAGGATTATCAGAACAACAAGTGACATGCTCGGGGGCTCACAAGCTCAAACACGAGGATGGCATCCCCACTCCCAAATACCGAACAGCTAAGTCGCTTTCTGATAAACATCTCCTCACTCGGCCTTGCTAGTGCCACAGCCGCTTACACCTAATAGGTGTATAAGCTGCGCATTTACTTTTTTCCGTTTTTGCTCTTAAATGATTACAAAAGTACTCGAGTAGCATAAATCTCGATCCGTGAAACTCTGCTCCATGTAAGACGAACTCAAGTCACCCAAAACGCGTGCCTGGGAAAGAGCCATGAGCCAACTCCCGACGCTAGGGGGCTATGACTAGTCGGGCAGAGTGCTTAAACGTAAGGGGTCAACTACTCGAGGAAATTAATATCAAAAAGAGGAAGAACACGTATTTACATACATTGTAAAATACATTTTATTCGGGTGATTATTTTCATCATCAGATGCTACTCATCCGATATTTTTATATTGCAGGCCCAGCTCCGGATATGCGTGACAGGAACTCAGGGCTTCGAGCCTATCTCCTACGCTCGGGGGCTGGACAAGTCTGCCGAAATACACTCGGGATGCTCCATGAGGGCTACTTACCGAGTACTTGCGCCAGTCGGGACGTCATCTTCCCCGACTACGCTCCATGGGAGCTAACAATCGGCCCCCGGCGCCAGTCGGGGCTGTGTACCACTCGGCTAAGTAGGGTACGCCCCATGAGGGTCGCCAGCCGAATCCTACGCTAATGCTAGGTTCGGGTACCTTATTTGGCCGCAACTCTGTCAGGTTGGGTACGCCCCATGAGGGTCGCCAGCCGAATCCTATGCTAATGCAAGATTCGGGTGCCTAGCTTGGCTATAACTCTGTTGGATAGGGTACGCCCCATGAGGGTCACCAGCCGAACCCTCTGCTAATGCAAGGTTCGGTACCTTGTTCGGCTTTTCCCAAGTCAGAGAAGACTTACATCGTCAAAGCGCATCCGGAGTTCTCATGCACTGCGTCACACCTGAGGAGGGCAAGCAGATCCTGCAACATACCTACTCGGGTACATGTGGCAACCAGTTTGCATCCAGAACGTAAGTCGGAAAGGCTTGCGAATAAGGATTTCTCTGGCTGATTGCGGTTACCAACACCAAAAAACTCATCCTGACATGCGATGGATGATACTTCCCTAGAGCTATGCTGGATAGGTCGGCTCAGGCCGGCTTATTTGGTAGCAGCCACCAAGATATGAGTTCCTACGGTAGCATGCTCCATGTGGGCCGCCCGCAGGCTGAGTTGAAATTATAGCGCTGGTGCTACCAACAGGAGCCGATGAGGTAAACAGATATGCTTCATGAGAGCCTTATTGCTAAACATATATGTTTGGGTATCTGTCTTATCCGCCAGGTCTCGAGGATACATCCTTACAAGGATCACAAGCTGGTCTTCATTGAAATTGGAGATACAGGTATCTCTCTCGAGTACACCTAACCACGTAATGGATTTATTTTTCATACAGTGGTACTCGGCCTATATGCGCGGCCACCAGTTGCCCTGAGCAACATTACTCCAGCCGACATGACGCTGAAGAGTCTAACTTTCGAGTAGTGCACTACTCGGGAGAGACTATAAAATTCTCATTCCCGCTGACATGATGCGGAAGAGTCTAACTTCCGAATGGGACGCCACTCGGGAAAGACTATAAACACCTTTTCCGGCTGACATGATGCCGACGAGTCTAATTTTCGAGTAGTATACTACTCGGGAAAGACTATAAACACCCCCTTTCCAGCTGACATGACGCTGAAGAGTCCCATATACGAGTAGCATCCTACTCGGCAAGACTATAAACGCACATTCCGACTGACATGAAGTCGAAGAGTCCTATATACGAGTAGTTTCCTACTCGGCAAGACTATAAATCATATTCCGGTTGACATGATACCGAAGAGTCTCATGTACCAGTAGTAATCTACTCGGGAAAGACTACAAGGTTAAAGATCTTTGACTTCATGTTTAATTGTTTTCACAATTAAGCACAAAGTCGGGGGCTACACCTAATAGGTGCGCCTATTCGGCGCACACTATTCCAACATCTACATCGAGACCTTCATAGCCTCGCTGCCAGCTGACATGAAGCAGGACTCGGGAGAAGCAGCACTCAGACAAAGAGTACTCGGGAGCAATGCACTCGGGAAGACTTCACCGTGGAGGATGAGCACTCGGCATCAGCTGTGACTCAACTATGAAGGTCTCGGGGGCTACTGTGGGTGCCATGGGCCCCGGGTACCTCATGACAAGCATATGGGCCACTCGGATAGAGGATGGGCCTAGCCTTGTAATTAGAGATATAGCTAGATTCGGCAGACTTCGCCTTGTATAGAAAGGAATATACAGTCCTAGTCGGGTACGTTATATCTCTAAGGGGAGATCTCCTAGTCGTAATCCGATGGGGACTCCTACCTTGTAACCCGGTCCCCTAGTATATAAGGGGAGGCAGGGCGCCCCATGAGGGCAGACGAGCACTCATAAGCTCAAAGGTGCACACAAGTTCATCAGAACCACCACCGTATATCCTCAAAGGAATACATACAAACTGGATGTAGGGTATTACCTCACATCGAGGGCCTGAACTAGTATAAAATCTTCTGTGTTCCTTTGCAATCCACCGAGTTTCCATCCGCCGACTAGCCCCATATATTTATTGCCGGTGTAAAACATCGACACCTCTCTGAAAGGTTGGCATAAGGAGTGGTTCTACTGTTCCGATCTAGAACCCTCCTTGCCACCATTCACCGGAAAGCCCCCGGCGGTCTTGCCCAGTTGGTCGTCGGATCCAACCTTCGAAGAGATGGGCCAAGTACATCAATTGTTGGCGAGGTTGGACAAATTCAAGTCGGCCGGCCTGACCGGCCCCTGGATCGCTAAGCGCTTCCTGACCCGGCACATCCAACCATTGAAGCTGAGGAGCGCGTTCTGTTGGGATTACCAGGGGAAGAATGACCCTGACCGAGAGAGCAAAGAGGTGGCCGATGAGCAAAAAGTGACCGAAACATTGTTCGGTTATTTCTCTAATGGGGTGATTGAGACCGAGGACAAAGAGCGCTGCATCGCGGCTTATAACCACAACCGGCCTCGTCCCAAGGTAACCTCTGCTCTTCTTCTATGATGAATGCTTGTAGACATGTATCCATGATTGCCTTGCATAGTATGACGTGTACTGTTGAGTCATTTGCAGTGGTGTGAGGAGTTTGATGATGACTCCCGTCCTTTGTCAGCCACAAAGTCGAAGAAGAGGCCAAGGAGTCCTTCTGCTACCCATCCCGACTCCAAGAGAGCGGGGAAGGAGCCCATTGTAGATCAGGGCAAGGCGAAGGTCGTGAAGCTGAGTGCCACAACCGGGAGTTTAAGGATAAGGGACCCCGCCGGTATAGCGCCCAGGCCATCGAGTCCCAGACTGGGACCGGCACAGTTGAGCTCAGCAACATCGAGCCCAACCCAAGCGCGGCCAAGTACAAGGTCAACCCCAGCGCCGCCGAGCACCCAAGTGCCCCAGCCGACCACACCGCGAACGGGGCCGACCAAGACAGAGGTGCCGCCACCGACTGCCGCACCCTCAGGCCCAATAGCTAGCGGCCCTCCAGTGCCACCCTCTGGATCTCCCGGGCAAAAGCTCAAGTTCTCCAAGAGGTAGGCCATTCTGGGTCTTCTGAAAATCATGTTCAGCATTGTTGCGCCTTGATGCTTGACTTGTTATATAGGAGGCGGGTCGACATAAATCTTAAGGAAGTCACGCCGACTACCCCTGCTGTCGACCCTGTCACTACCGGTCCGGAGCCAGCGAGCATGCTTGCTGAGCTGGCAGCGGGCCTAGCCGCAGAGGCTGAGACCGTCCCGACTACAGGGTCGCCGACGCCGGTCGACCAAGGGGTGGTTATCGAAGCCACCGCCCCAGCCCCTGAGCCAGCCCCCGTCGCCGAAATCATCGTTGCAGCTCCTGAGCCAACACTTGGTGTCGAAGGCGCTGCTACAGCAGCTAAGCCAGCCCCCGAGGCCACAGAGGCCGCCGAGCCAGGGGCCAGGAGTCCGTCGCCTTCCTGGTCGTGGTCATCATCGTCGTCGTCGTCTGTTCCTTCGGATAGACCCGACCTCCCTAGGATCGAGGCCCCTCTGCGCAGGTTCTCGACGACGTTCCAGTGGACGGCGCCTGACGGAACTGTACAGACCTACAAGGTCGATGATGTGGCAGTGGGAAGGGAACATGAAGCCCTGCTTCGTGCCACACTCGCCACGTCCGAGGGGATTCGGGTATGGTTTCCATTGTACCAGAATTTTGGTAGTATTTCTTGACGCTAGATTCTGCTTTGACTTGTTAATCCCCGAGCAGAAAATTGTTGATCGCTCGGAGAAAATACATGAGGTGCTGAACCAAATCGCCCCCCAACTCCAAGAATTGGACCAACATCGGGCCTTGAAGACTGAAGTGGAAGGGCGCAACCAGGAGAGGGAATCTTGGCTGAGGGAGAGCGTCACCAAGCTTAGGAGTGAAAATTGGGATCAAGCCAAGACGATAAGAGGTGAGCCTCTAGAACCCTTCTTCCTGACCAAATCCTTGATATATCCCCCCAGCTGTGTTATTTCCCGACTGCCCAGTTGTGTCTTGACTGCATCGTCGAGTTCTTGACTAATCTGTCGTGCAGCCCTCCAAGCCGAGTTGAAGACCCGAACAGAGGGAGGAGAGCAGCTGAAGGAGGCCGAGAGAGCCAGGGCCAAACTTGAAAAAGATAAGGCTGCCCTGACAGAGGCCAAAACCGAGCTTGAGCAAAAGAGGGACGAGTTGAAAGTGGCCAATACCAAGCTCGAGAAAGAAAAAGTTGAACTGGAGAAGGCCATAGCCAAGTGGGAGGCCGACTACAAAAGTGAGTCTCCGCCCTGACAATAACCTTAGCCAATCCATTAATTACTCCTTATGCGGCTTTGCTTAACAAGTTTACTTGTCAGTGAATCCGGGTAGCTGCGAGAGCCAATTCCCAGATCCAGTTCTAGGCTTTTGCAGAGGAGATCAAGGCAGTCAAGGAGTCATGGGAAACCTTTGGCGAGACCGTGAAAGGGCTCCTTGACCTGATCGATCCTTGTCCTATGGGAACCAGCTCCAGCACAATCTTCCAACTGGAGGAGCGCCTTAAAGACGCACCAAGTGCCCTAAACATGTACTCGGATGAGCATGTTATTGCCGGCATGGCCTAGACCCTAGCAATGATCAAGTCCATCTACCCAAGGGTAGATGTCGAAGCCATCGGGGAGGGGTTTGCCGAAGAGACGACTCCTGAGGAGGCGCTGGAGCTGATAGCTAAGGCGAGGCCGACTGCAGAAATTATCACCCGGGACCTGGGTATGTAAAGACAATATTTCACGCAGTCGGTGTGTATATACATTTTGGTAAGAATATGTGTAAATGCATGTGCAATGCCACCAAGCTTTAGACTATTACTCAGTTGTCATTAGCTTTACTCGACAATATAGCCTACGCTGAGTTAATCTGTAGGAACTTAATAAAAACATTCACCGCAGAAAACTGTACTCGGGCAAACATGGAAAAGTCGTAGTAAAACTTCATAACTTGAGTGAAATAGGCTCGTATATTATTGACACGGCACATACAATACATGCAGCCCCGACTCACTACTCTATTGAAACAAACGGTGTAGTGAGTCAGAGAAGAATTGTACACATATGAAAGTATAAAACTCAGGTATAGAAGGGACATAGCTGTTCTATATTCCATGAGTTGCTGATGAGGGCATCGTCTTCGGTCTTCAGTCGGTAGGCGCCTGGCCGAGTAACCTCCGCTATAATGAACGGCCCTTCCCAAATTGGGGATAGTTTATGCCTGTCTTTGGTGGTTTGTATTTTTCTCAATACGAGATCTCCAACCAAAAAGGCGCGGCCACGGACATTGCGGTTGTGATAGCGACACAGGCCTTGGAGATACCTTGCCAACTAGATTGTTGCGATGTCCCTTGCTTCTTCCAATTGATCTAGTTCGACCAATCGGGTGTTGTTTGAAGTGTCTTCTGAGTAAGCCCGAACTCGCGGAGAGCCAAACTTTAACTCGGTTGGTAGCATAGCCTCAGCGCCGTAGACCAAAAAGAAAGGGGATTGCCCTGTTGCCTGACTAACTGTGGCTCTGAGGGACCAGAGGACAGATGGGAGTTCGTACACCCACCAGCCCACGTATGGTTGTAGTCGGTCGAATATTCTTGTCTTGATGCCTTGTAAGACCATACCGTTGGCTCGTTCAACCTGCCCATTGCTCCACGGGTG
Organism: Oryza meyeriana var. granulata; assembly: GCA_003991445.1. Classification (NCBI taxonomy): domain Eukaryota; kingdom Viridiplantae; phylum Streptophyta; class Magnoliopsida; order Poales; family Poaceae; genus Oryza; species Oryza meyeriana. The sequence goes on from RYFJ01000700.1 coordinate 210,690, forward strand.
TGCCACAGACGCATAGCAGATCTTGATGCCGAAGTCGTCACAGAAATCCTGAAACACGCCGCCCGTGAACTGAGTACCGTTGTCGGTGATGATGCAGTTGGGGACCCCGAATCGGTATAGTATACTCATGATGAAGTCCTTTGCTCGTGCCACCGTTATGGTTGCGATGGATTTGGCCTCAATGCAATTGGTGAATTTATCCACTGCGACAAACAGGTGTGTGAACCCTCCTGGCGCTTTCTTGAATGGCCCGACCATGTCAAGCCCCCATACTGCAAAGGGCCAAGAGATTGGGATTTCTTGGAGTTCCTAGGCTGGGAGATTGGTTTGTCTTGCAAAGAACTAGCAGCTCTCGCATGTGCGAACGATGTCTTTGGCGTCTGTTACTGCTGTTGGCCAGAAAAAGCCCTATCGGTAAGCCTTTCCGACTAACGTCTTGGATGCAGCATGGTTGCCACATATGCCCGAGTGGATCGACTGTAGGATCTGCTTGCCCTCCTTAGTGGTGACACAGCGCATGAGCACACCGGATGCACTTCTTCGGTACAGGTCTTCTCCGATGACTAAGAAATTCTTGCTGCGACGTTTAATTCGTTCAGCTTCACTGCAATCTTCTGGGAGTTCATCATCTAGGAGGAATTTGAGAATAGGAGTCCGCCAATCTTGACATATGTGCAGCGCCTTGTCTGTTGCTGGGGTAGGTTCGCCTCCCGACTGCTCTGGCACCGGTTTCTTCTTGACTGACGGCTCCATGAGTTGCTCGACAAAGATCCCTGTCGGGACCGCCTCTCGCTTGGATCCTAGATTTGCCAATTCATCTATAGCGTCATTATATTGTCATAGCACGTGTGTTATCTCCAGCCCGTCGAACTTGTTTTCTAGCTTGCGGACTTCCTAACAGTATGCCGCCATGGTGTCGTCAAGGCATGTCCAGTCCTTCATGACTTGGTTTACCACAAGTTGGGAGTCTCCTCGCACAACCAGTCGACGGATGCCGAGTGATATGGCGATGCGGAGCCCATGGATGAGTGCCTCGTACTCGGCGATGTTGTGGGAAGCCGGGAAGTGGATTTGTAGGACGTACTTCAGTTTTTCATCGGTGGGGGCGTTAGTATGCCTCCAGCCCCGGCGCCGCCGATCCGTAGAGAACCGTCGAAGTACATTGTCCAGTAGTCTAGCTTTGGTGTTGATGTAGGCATATGAACTTCTGTCCACTCGGCCACGAAGTCGGCTAGAGCTTGTGATTTGATTGCTGTCCGTGGCTGAAAGGTGATGTCGAACGCCATCAACTCGAGTGCCCATTTAGCAATTCGGCCGGTGGCCTCACGGTTATGTAGGACGTCCCCAAGTGGAAATGATGTGACCTTCGTGACTTGATGTGCTTGGAAATAGTGCACCAGCTTCCGGACAGTAATGAGTAGGCCATAGAGCAGCTTTTGGACCTGCGGGTATCTCGTCTTCGAGTTGACAAGGACTTCGCTGACAAAGTAAACTGGCCTTTGGACTTTCTAGATGTGACCCTGTTTGGATCGCTCAACCACCAACATCGTGCTAACTACCTGAGTAGTTGCCGCCAGATATAGCATTAGCGGTTCTTGGGGCATGGGTGACGCCAACACAGGGGGTGATGTGAGAAATTGCTTGAAGTCTTCGAAGGCTTGCTGGGCTTCGGGAGTCCAATGGAAGTTGTCTGCTCTCTTCAATAACTTGAAAAAGGGCATGCCTCGTTCGCCCAGTCGGGAAATAAATCGGCTGAGTGCCGCCATGCAGCCTGTCAACTTCTGGACGTCCTTTTGGTTAGTCGGGGGAGCCATGTTCATGATTGCGTTAACTTTCTCCGGGTTGGCCTCAATGCCATGATGCGAGATGATGAAGTCGAGTAGCTTGCCGGATGGCACACCGAAGGCGCACTTTTCCAGGTTCAACTTCATCTTGAATCTTCGAAGATTTTGAAAGGTTTCTTCCAGGTCAGCGATGAGGTCTTCTTTGGACTTGGTCTTGATCATCACATTGTCGACGTAGGCCTCCACGTTGCACCTGATCTGAGTGTGTAGACACCGCTGAATCGCCCGTTGATACGTTGCTCCAGCATTTTTCAAACCGAACGGCATAGTGATGTAGCAGTACGCTCCAAACGGCGTGATAAAAGACGTCTTTAGGCAGTCCTCCTGCTTCAGGCTGATTTGGTGGTATCCCGAGTAGCAGTCGAGAAAACTGAGAAGGTCGCACCCTGTAGTTGAATCCACCACCTGGTCTATTCTCGGTAAACCAAATGGGTCCTTGGGGCACGCCTTGTTGAGATCGGTGTAGTCGACGCACATGCGCCATTTACCGTTTTTCTTCCGGACCAGAACTGGGTTTGCCAGCCAGTCCGGGTGATAGACCTCTTTGATGAACCCGGCTGCGAGAAGCTTGGTAATCTCCTCCCGAATAGCATCCTTTCGGTCTTGAGCGAAGCGCCGCAGCTGTTGCTTGACTGGCTTGGCATCTGGCATTACGTTGAGGGTGTGCTCGATTACCTCCCTTTGTACGCCCGGCATGTCGAACGGTTTCCACACGAAGATATCTTTGTTGGCTTCGAGGAAGGTGACGAGTGTGTCTTCCTATTTGTGGTCGAGTCCAGTCCCGACTAGAGCAGTCTTGGAGGGGTCGGAAGGGTCCAAGGGGATCTTCTTTGTGTCCGAGTCTGCTGAAATTCCTGACTTCACTGCTTTCTTGGCCGAAACTTGGTCTTCCTCGACTTCGGTTGTGGCGGCTTGCCGAATGCTGTTGTGCCCGGCTGCCGCTTCTTGGCTCTAAGCCAATTCGCAACTCTCCTTGTCACAGTTGAAGGCTTGCTTGACGTCGCTGCGGAGGGAGAGGACTCCTGCTGGCCCTGGCATTTTGAGCACCATGTATGTATAGTGCAGTATCGCCATAAACTTGGCGAGCGCCGGTTGTCCGAGTATCGCATGGTACGCGGTCCCGAAGTCGGCGACCTCAAAGCAGATGTTCTCCGTGTAGAAGTTATCTCACGTGCCGAAGGTGACTGGCAAGATGATCTGCTCGAGTGGCGTTGAAGATAGGCCGGGAATTATACCGTGGAAGGGTGCCGTACTCGGCCGCAGATCTGAATGAGGAATCTTCATCTCATCTAGAGTCTTGGCAAAGAGGATGTTGAGCGCGCTGCCTCCGTCTATGAGAACCTTCTTCAACTTGTTGTTCTTGATGACCGGGTCCAGGACAAGTGGATAACGTCCTGGGTGCGAAATCCGATCTGGGTGATCTGCGCGAGTGAACGTGATGGACGTCTCTGACCAGTACAAGTATTGGGGGGTGTCTGCTGTAGAGATTGTGTTGATGTCACGCGCTGTTAGCTTCTGCTTGCGCTTGGACTCGTATGCAGACGGCCCTCCGAAGATATGGTTTAGCTCGGCCTGGGGATCTTGGAAATCATCGGCCGGGTCCTGATCTGTCTTGTCTTTGCTCTTGTCGGTGGCAGACGTTGAAGCCTACTCGGAAGCAAACTTCTTGAGCATGAAGCAGTCTTTGGCGGCGTGCTTGCCCTTGGGGTGGAAGGGGCATGGCCCATTCATGACCTTCTGGTAGTCGTTATTCTGTTGGCCACCTTGTTGTCCGACTTCCTCTTGCGGTTGCCAGGCTTGTTTTGGGATGGCTCATTGTTGGCTTTCGCCTTTTGTTCTTTCTGTCGGGACTCCTTCTCGTCGAGGGCCTTTGCGACCGCTTCAGCCGAGTCGACGTACTTGTTCGCCATGTCAAAAAGAGCCCGGACGGAGGATGGTGGCTTCCGAGTAAACTTCGCGATGAACGTCCTTTACTCCCTTGCGGAAGGCGGCGATAACGGCCTCGTCCTTGATCATTGGTATCTTGTTGCATTTCTCGGAGAACCTCTTGATAAATTCTCGTAGAGACTTAGTCTTCTTCTGGTGGAGTTGATATAGATCATGTTCTAAAGATGGCCTCTCGTAGGTCCCTTGAATGTTAGTGATAAACCACTCCCTGAGTTCTCCCCAGGAACCGATCGACCGCCTTAGGAGCCCTGTTAGCCATGTCCTCGCCGAGTTTGCTAGCGCGACTGGAAGGTAGTTAGCCATGGCTTTGTGGTCACCACCTGCAGCTCGGATTGCTAGGGTGTATACTATGAGCCAGGACTCGGGGTTGGTTTTGCCATCGTATTTCTCGATCCCCGTAGGCTTGAAGCCCAACGGCCAGTCGACGTCCTGGAGCTCGTGAGTGAAAGCCGGAACGCCTTTGTCTTCGTGAGGGCTCCAGCTCCTGTTGCGGCAGTTATACCGCTCGTGGTTGAGGCTGAAGCGTTCGTAGTCGTCCTCCTGTCAGCGACGCTCGTCTTCTTCACGTTCATGGCGCCGAGCATTCATGGTGTGTCAGAGGTCACATTGTAGCCGGACTCGGAGATCCTAGTTAGGCTGGCGGTTGTACTAGTGATGTCGTCGGTTGTTGTTGTTGGTGTCGCCGAGTGATGTTTGGCACGATTCCTCATGTGGCCGACTTGAGCCGGCCCCCCCGACGCCGTGCTGATGTAGATGAGCCTGCTGCCGGAGAACTCGACCTGTTGGTCGGTATAATTGTGTCGCTCGACTGCTGTTGCTGCTGACAGGCAGCAGCTATGATCATCGCCTTGATCTTGGCGATAGTCGGAGTGGCCTAGTGATCAGGCCCGAGCTGGAGTGTGTCCAGTAGGGTTGCAGCGGCCACGATGTTCTGTTGTGGTGTGACGAAGACGTCATGGTCACCGACTTTGGTCTGGAGAATCTGTTGCTGGGCGGCTCGCCCAGCCTTGCGTAGCCCGTCGTTGCGAGCCTCGCGGTCAGCTTCCTCCTGTTGTCATAGTCGGCGTGCCTCCTCCTGCCACTCTTCTTGTAGTCGGCGTACCTCGGGTGGTGGTGTTGAAGCCATGAAAATCTCGTAGGGCAGGAGAAAACTTGCCAGACTGGAGTCCGAACTAGCGTTCGAACTGTTGTCTGACTTAGAGTCAGAGTCCGAGTAATTTATCGAAGTAAGAACAACTCCGACCTCCCTAGATCCAATCTGAAACGACTCTGAGCCGTGTCCAAACTGAACCGTGGGGGATCGGGTCTGCCGCATGAAGTGTAGATCTGCGGCGTTGCCAAGCTCATGTGGGAGATTGACGCTCTCCCCCCTTCCTAGCCTGACCCGAGCTGGCTCAAGGCCTAGCGCGAGTCGGACGCCGAAAGAGAGAGTTGTCCCGAGGCTTGGCGAAGTGAAAGATTGCCGTAGTAGATCGATGAAGGTGACTGCAGCGTCTTGCGGGCCGATTGACGTAGAGTCGGCTGGTTCCTTGGCCGGTTGGATTGGATCTGCTTCGGCCAAGGTGAGGTTGCCGATCTGGTCGGCAATGAAGTCGAGGCTTCCGAAAGAAATTGTGTCTCCGGGGGAGAACTTGTTACCGTCGACTCCGCTTGTTGGATCCATCGAGCTTGTAGATGTGAAACCTGCCGGAGCCCCTACCTGGCGCGCCAACTGTCGATGTTTTATACCGGCAATATAACTATAGGGCTACTCGGCAAGGGGAAACTCGGTGGACTGCAAAGGAACATAAGGACATTTTATATTGGTTCAGGCCCTCAATGTGAGGTAATACCCTACGTCCAGTTATGGTGGTATTCCTTTGAGGATGTATGTGGATCAATGATCTCGTGTGTTGTTCTCTGCCCTTAGGGGGCACCCTGCCTCCCCTTATATACTGGGGGGCAGGGGTACAAGATAGGAATTCTAGCCGGATACGACCAAGGGATTTCCTTCTTAGAGATACATCTTACCCGGCTAAGATTTTATATTCCTTTTTATACAAGGCAAAATCTACCAGGTGTTACTATATCTCTAATTACAAGACTCGGCCCATCCTCTATCTGAGTGGCCCATATGCTGGTGATGAGGTACCCAGGGCCCATAGCCTCCACAAGTTGGCACTGGGCCACCAAGACATGAGTTTCTATAGTAGCACGCTCATTATGGGCCACTCGCGGGCTGTGTTGAAATCGCAGTGCTGGTGCTACCAACAAGAACCGATGAGGTAAACAGATATGCTTCTGTTGACGCCAAAAACCCGCCGGGGGTCGTCCGGCGTCTGGGTGACACGCGAAGGCTTGGGAGATCTGCTTAGCTCCAGTGCAGGTCCTAAAGTCTTGAGGTTCGTAGGCGTGCTAGTCAATTTGACCCTGTAATTGACAAGGAGAAAGAAATGTTAAATTCGCGAGCCAATCGGCTGGAAGCCGGCTTGGACTCATCTCATCGGCCGATGGCCGATACGCACTGTAGCACTTATGCATCGGCTTAGAGCCGATGATGGCAGAAGCAATAGCATAATAATACGCAAGTATCGTGCTAGCCGATCATCGAAGGGATACTTAAAAACTGGCTATAAACTTGGTAAAATAAAAAAGTATAATGCATAAGTAAATAAATCAAATAGATCCTAGCCGATCATAATTTAGTGTTACTGGTGTTGCCGTGAAGATGTGCCTGTGCCCGGGCCCTTGCTTATATCGGCTCCCGGGGTCTTCATCCGCTGTCCGGGCCTGTACACTGGTCCTTACCTAAGCTCGTGCCCGGGCCCTCACCTGGGGTCGTGCCCGGGAACCTGCTTGTACTTGTACTTGGATCGGCAGAATAAACCCATCGGCTAGTCCTTAGCCGATTGTGACAATAATACAGGCAAGAATATATGATAAGGCATGCAATAACATAAATGATAGATAATTGATGAGCCAGCCGACTATCGAACAGGATGATTATAAAATAAGACAATGGATAAATGTAGTCGGCTTTAACAGATAACTTATCGGCTAAGCACTTCGATAACACTATCGCACAACACCATCGGCTCATCAAGAGTAAAGCTATTATCGTCAGTCTAGTAGATCGGACCCAACCGTTGCGGCACAGACCAACAATGATAACGATACCTCAATGGGCCGATAGATATGATGCGACCGTGATGAAGATAACTTACCGGCTATGCACTCCGATAAAACGCCTGCACACAAAGCATCGGCCTAGCAGGACCGACTTATCACTAGCAGTTCAGTAGGTTGGACCCAACCGATGCAGCATGAACTGATGATAAATCGCTCCCAGTAAGCCGATACGATCTATGCACGCGTGATGTGATATACCTAATCAATCTATGAGGTCAAACTGAACTGATGCAGCCATAGATAAAGTAAATATATCGTGGTAAACCGAGTACCATAAACCGACTAGAATATCGGACCTAACCGAGGAAGTCCTAGCCGATAGGTAGCCGTGGTGATGAGACTTACCCTCTCGCAGGAGTTCGGACCTAACCGATGCAGCCCGGCTCGAGAAGCAGGATCCCGTCGAAGGGGTGGCGATGCGCCGAAATTTGTATTGATCGTTGTGATGATTTACAAGGCACTCGGGCATACGTATATATACCCCGAGTTGACATAGTCCTGATAGGACACGATACATGATTTTCTATCTATAACAGAAAACGCTGACTAATCCTGACCGGACACGAGGTCAGGTTTCCTAAAGATAAACACCTGCCTAACTAATAGGTACAGTAAATAATTGCCAACTAACGGTCTTCACGGCTCCTTCCCGATTCCGGTCTTTTCTCCGTCAGTTGACTGTAATCTCTCCCTTGACCGAATCTGATACAGGGCCTTACCAAATTTTGGCGTTAACACATGCCCCCCAATTCGGAGTTCTTCTATAAAAACTTCGAAATTCTTTCATTTTGGGCCTCCAGACTTCTCCCACATCGAGGCGCCCAAGATAGTTCACTGCCATAAATGTTTGAAACAGTGCCAACGCCTCGATTCCCGCTCGTGTCATACCTCTATAAAAACGCTTCGTCTCCTTGCCTTTTTTATGCTTTCACATCACCAGAGCACCACCGCTTCATCTTCCAAATCTTCACCAAGCTCTAGCGAATCCAGACGAATCGTCGCAAGCTTCCCCTCTGGCCGTTGATCCCTGCATCATCTCCCACTCCTGTGATGCTCGCATCTGCAGTCCGAGTAATTCTTCTCACCGATTATTTCCCCGATCTACGGCCCATGCGAATCGATCTGCTATGTTCTTCACTGTTCTTCGTCGTTTCTGTTTACTGTAGCATCTTAGAGCCCAGGTCTTGATCCGGCCGCGATTACCCCAGCTTTTCTATCATGGCCCCATGGGCAGCGAAGATCCCACCGATTTCATCAGTGCTGAAACCCAACGTATTCCCTTCAAGAACTCGGCTATGTTGGTCAGTGACTGGACCAACAGCTTCAGTCATGGCGAGCAGATTGCCTGGATGGAGAGATGGTACCTCAGGGTGTCGGCTGCGAAGAGAACCTATTGGGAAGAATCTCATATCGGCCACTGCATCAATCTTCTCTGGGCCGATATGGAGAGAAACGAATCCCTGCTTGCATCAGCCTCATACTTCTGGTCCGATGCTCTCAATACCTTCTGTTTGGGCACGGGCCTATGACCCCACCTTGCTGGATGTGACCATGCTCACATGTCTTGACACAACAAGCTACATCGACCCTTTCAAGCTTCGCTTCAAACCTACTCATCGGCTCCAGGCAAAGAACATCGGCAGCTGTCCAGGTACATATCTCTTCATAACAAGGACTGGATCAGTTGATGATCGGAACATGTTGCTTTTTCTGAACCTATGGCTGGAGCGGTTCGTCTTTGGTGGCGCAACCCTCGGTCCGACGATCAACATGCAATGTTTGGCAGAATGCTTGGTTGATCGGAAACAGATCCCCTTGGGGCAATTCCTCCTTGGTGCCACCTACCACCTGCTTCATCAAGTGGCAACTAAGTTATCGGCCGGCCAGCCGTCGGCCACATCGGGGGTCCTTGGTGGTTTGTTCAGCTCTGGCTCAATATCTACACCTCCAAGGCTGTTCCTGGAATCTCTCTCTCCGATCAATCTTTTCCAGCCGATTACTCAGAAGATCAAGACCCCGTCTATCGTCGATGCATCTCTATGGGCGAAGCTGCGTCGGCCCTTTCTGGCGGCAAGATAACCCCCGCTGAAGTTAGTCAGTGGTTCAAGGGGTTTTATTATGGCTTCACCAGGGAAGCCACTCTTTGGTTTGCTTACAACGATGCATCATCATTCGAGATGCCTTCTAACTTCGATCCACTCAAAGCCCTGAATGATGATGAGTCTAAGGCCATATTCCTATCGGCTATCAGTCCTTGTCTGCTACCAACTGGCTTTTCATTGGGCCGGACTCAGCCATCGTATGAGTTCTATCATCCATCGGTCAGCTCCCGTCAATTTGGTCTCGGTCAACTCCCAATAGGCCTATTCTTCATCGATAAACTCCAGGCCCGGGGCACGGTCAGCAGCGCCTTGGAATATGATCGGCTGCGGACTTTGACTGATCCCCTCCTTCTAGGCGCCACCACCGAGGTGTACATCTGCACTGCCAACACCAAGCTTTTTGTCCGATGGTGGTCAGAATGGAAGAAACACTTGTTCAGCTTAGCGCCCACCTGTTACTGCTCTCGTCTTGACACTGAGTACGTCGAATCCGATGAAGAGGTAATACCCACAAGCTTTAACCATCATCTCCAATCATCTCTAACTCCTACTTTGCAGGCTGCCAGCGTCGAGCCCACATCAACAAGCAACAGCGGTCGGCCGATCCTGTATCAACCTCCATTGGCTACCCCAAACTTAGGGCGCGACGCTCCATCCCCATCGGCTCTCCTCAAGGCGCCTCGGCCTATGGGACCAAAAAGGAAAAAGTTAGCGCATCGCCCCTCCCTGAAGAAACAGAAAACCGATGCCGATATTGTCGCCACGACGCCATCTTCTCCCCAGACCACATCGGCTCCCTCATCTCCTCAGGTATGCGCCAAGTCTTAACATTATTACTCGCTTTCTCATTTATCTCACCAGCTCCATCTTCAGCTCGAGTCATCGGCTCCAGATCCTCAACCTTCCTCCGACGTCCCCCCAAGCACTGAGCCGATGGCCTCTTCAGCTGCCCCACTCTTGGCACCAAGTCCTCCAGCTGTCAATGAGACTGCCCCTATTCCATTGGCTGACATCGGCCCCTCCAGAGAACAACCTATTCATCCCCCTGAAGCCAACGTCGTGCAAGCTGTCGATGTCCTTCCTCAGGTACCCTCTTTACGCCCATATTCTGCTCTTAACCTTTTACTGATCGTTTTACCGATGCCAATCTTGCAGTCTTTGGCCGACCTGTTTTCTTTTGACATCGGCAAGTACTTGGAAGCAGAAGACGAAACAGCCACCAGCGTAGCAAGCAAACCATCGCGCCCAGCAGATGTGCGCGATTACTTAACGAGCATCAACAATCGGCTGGAAAACCCAATCGACGCGCTAGTTGAAGACTGTGGGCCGATTCGGGCAAGATTTGCAGAAATTGAACATTACCTGCCCGAAGAACTTGTCGATGTATTAACCCCCGCAGCATATCTGGAATCCCATAGATTTAAACTCATCAAGCTTAGACAGCGCATAGCCGATCGCGTTGACCAACAGAAGACTACCGAAGACATCCAAGCCGATCGGCTATTAGCCCAAGCAGAGAAGAAAAAGCTTGATGACATGGCCGCTGCCCCCCAAGAGCTCCAACCTAAGTTAGACCAGCTGAAGAAAAAGGAGCCCGATTTGCTGGCAGAACTTGAAAGAGTTCGTAAGGACCTTACAGCAACAGAATCCCAGCTAATCGGCCTACCGCAAGCCATCCAAGACCAAGAGGCCAAGGTTGCAGCGACAGTGCGTCAAGTCATTCATCGGCGCAAGAACCTGAAGACCATCCCGGGCTCCGATGAAGATGACATCCATGCTATCAATGAGATTGACCAGATCCGCCTGCACGCAATTGAAGTGATCCAAAAATTCTTGTAAATCTTAAACCTTCGTAACTGACGATTTTCTGGAACATGCCGATCACCCTTCTGCTGTCATATAATCCGACCGGCTCTGCTACTTATCCCTTTCAACCCTGATAATATTTCTACTTGTTTAATCTAAAGGCAATATCGATTGATATTGGCTGTCTTTAGGCGATGTAGAAAAACATCGGCTTTCCGAATTGCTTTAGAAATCGGCTATACTCAACCGATTTAAGAATCGATCCACACGCTAGGGTAGTATTTCTTGAGATATTTTCCGTTAAGCGCTTTAGCAAACTCTGTCCCATCAAGATCTTCCAACACATAGGCATTACCAGGCACACAGCGATTAATCCGATAGGGCCCCTCCCAATTAGGCGACCATTTTCCAAACTTATTATCTCTGGACCCAATCGGTAAAATCAACTTCCACACAAGATCTCCCTCGGCAAACGATTTATTCACCACTCTTTTGTTGTAATGCCGAGCTGCCTTAGCCTTATTTTCCTTGATCCTCTCCAACGCCCTTAACCGATTCTGAGCTAAATCTTCAAGTTCATCTGTCATTAAGTTATAATAATCATCGGCTGTCAACTGATTCTGCAAAGAAATTCTTCTAGAGCCAATGTTAGTTTCCCATGGTAAAACCGCCTCATGTCCATATACTAACTGATACGGCGGCACCCGAGTAGATCCATGACATGCCATCCGATAAGCCCATAGTGAATCGGCTAATGTAGTATGCCATCGCCGTGGCTGCTCATCAATTTTCCGCTTAATCAACTTGATCAAACTTTTGTTAGAAGCTTCTGCTTGTCCATTGGCCTGAGCATAATAAGGCGACGAATTTAATAGCTTAATTCCCATACTGGCAGCAAACTGTTGAAACTCATTAGACACAAAGATAGACCCCTGATCAGTAGTTATCGTCTGAGGAATCCCAAACCGATAAATAATATGCTCCTTTACAAACTCGATCGCTTCCTTGGACGTAACTTTCTTCAAAGGAACCGCCTCTACCCACTTGGTAAAATAATCCGTTGCCGCCAATATGAACTTATGCCCTTTACTTGATGGAGGAAAAACCTGGCCGATCATGTCAATTCCCCAACCTCTGAACGGCCATGGTTTGATGATAGGATTCATAGCCGATGCTGGTGCTCACTGTATATTTCCAAATTTCTGGCAATCCTGACACCCTTTATAATACCTAAAACAATCCTCCAGCATTGTCGGCCAAAAATACCCTACTCTTCTCAGCAACCACTTCATCTTATGAGCCGACTGATGAGTCCCACAGACACCTTCATGCACCTCGCAGATAACCACTTTGGCTTCTTCCAAATTCAGGCACCTAAGCAGAACTCCCTCAAAAGTCCGATAATACAGCTCCCCATCAAGCAGCACATATTTAGTAGCTTTATACTGAATTTTCCTAGAAACCGATTGCGACGGATTTTGCAAGTAATCAACTAACTCCTGTCTCCAGTCATCGGCTTTGTTCTGGATGTCAATATCGGCTATCTCAACCTCAACTTGCCTATTCAGCCGATACCCTGAAGCAATCTGCGCAAGATCAGTGGCTTCTAAATTCTGCTCCCTGGGAATATGATCTATTGATACTATCTTGAAATCTCTTAACAAATCCGTACACTCCTCATAATATGACCTCAAAACATCATCCCTGCACTCATATTCTCCAGACAACTGTTTGACCACCAACAAAGAATCGCCAATTATCTCTATGACATCGGCTCCTCGTACTCTGCCTGATTATTAGTCCAATAAGGCTTAATTGTAAAAGCAAACTCAAAACTTGCCCCCCGAGGCGATATGATAACTAAGCCGATACCAGATCCATGCTTGCAAACCGATCCATCGAAAAACAAAGTCCATGGGATCGGCTCTACATAGTCTTCTTGAGCCCCTCTGTGTTGCACAATAAAATCGGCCACTGCCTGTCCCTTAATCGCCTTAGCCGATTCATACCTCAAGTCGAATTCTGTCAAAGCAAAAACCCACTTGCCAACTCACCCTTTCAAGACTAGAGCCGACAACATATATTTGACCACATCGGCCTGGCAAACTACTGTACACTCAGCCGATAGAATGTAATGTCTTAACTTTGTACACGAGAAATATAAACATAGGCATAATTTCTCCACCGCAGGATATCTCGTTTCAGCATCCAAAAGTCTTCTACTCAGATAAAACACAACTCGCTCTTTGCCTTCAAATTCTTGGATCAAAACAGAGCCGATGGACCTCTCATCGGCCAACAAGTATAACCTGAACGGCACTCCTTTCTGCGGCGGAATCAAAAATAGCGCGAACTAAGATAATTCCTGATCTCGTCAAACGCCTTCTGCTGCGCTGCCCCCCACACAAATTCTCGATCGGCCTTCAACTTCAATAATGGCGTGAAGGACTCAATTCTCCCTGATAAATTTGATATGAATCTTCTCACAAAATTAATCTTGCCGATCAACGATTGCAACTCTGTCTTATTGCTTGGTGGCTCTGTAGTCTTAATGGCTCTGATACTTCGCTGACTAACTTCAATCCCTCGCTCATGAACCATAAAACCCAAAAATTGCCCAGCCGATACACCAAAAGCGCACTTATTGGGATTCATTCTTAGTCCGTATTTCTTGGCTCTCTCCAGCACTTTTTGTAGATCGACTATATGGCTTTCCTCACTTTTAGACTTGACCACCACATCATCAATGTAGATTTCTACCAACAAGCCGATGAGATCATGAAATATATAATTCATCGCTCTTTGATAAGTCGCACCGGCACTTTTCAATCCAAACGTCATTACTACCCACTCATACAAGCCGATAGCTCCAGGACATCGAAATGCAGTCTTGTGTATATCTTCTTCGGCCATAAAAATCTGATTGTATCCTGCATTGCCGTCCATGAAGCTGATAATCTTGTGACCTGAGGCTGCATCTACCAACAAAATCCACTATCGGCATTGGGTATTCATCCTTAGGGTAGCTTTATTTAGATCCCGAAATCAATACATATCCTCAATTTCCCATTTTTCTCTCCACCGGGACGATATTAGAAACCCACTCAGCGTATCGGCATGGTCTTATGAACTTGGCATCAAATAACCTTGTGATCTCCGCCTGATCGGCTCATATAATTCTGCCTTGAACCTCCTTGGAGCCTGCTTGAATGGCCGATACCCTGGTTTAATAGGCAGCTGATGTTCAACAATCGATCGGCTTAATCCTGGCATCTCATGTACTCCCAGGCAAAAACAATCCCGATGCTCCTTCAGCAGTGCTATCAATTCCTCTCGTAGTTCAGGACTTAATTTTTTGCTTATGTACGTCGGCCTTGGTCTATCTCCTGGTCCAATATAGATCTCTTCCAAATCATCAGCCGACATAAATCCTTGCCCCAATTTCCCCTCAAAATCTTCAATAGAGCCCATCAAAGTAATAATTCAGAGCCGACTTGCTGGATCGGCTGTATTCCCTGGCTAGTAACCTTGAGATAGTCACCTTCCCAAACTCTCCCGGATAGGCAGTCAACACCATCAGCTTCCCAGACTGGTAGATCGGTCATGGCAATATTGGTCAACCGATCTGCTAGCACTACCTCGACTTGATCTCCCTGCCACTGTATCAGACATTGATGCATTGTCGAAGGCACACAACAGTTTGCGTGAATCCAGTCCCTGCCGAGGAGCAAGCTTTACGACCCCTTTCCGTCGATGACGAAAAACGTGGTAGGTAATGTCTTACTCCCTACTGTCAACTCCACGTTTAACACGCCCTTTGCTTCTGATGAATTCCCACCGAAGTCTTTTACCACCATATTTGTCTTGATCAGATCTTCGGCAGTCTTCCCCAACTTCCAGAATGTGGCATAAGGCATGAGATTAACCGCGGCTCCTCCATCAACTAACATCTTTGTCATCGGCTTCCCATTTACGTAACCCTTGATGTATAACGGCTTTAGGTGCCGATGCTCTGACTCCTCAGGTTTATCAAATATAGCCTGATCAGATTGTAACGTCAGTTGAGCGAAAACCTCCTCATCGCCTTCTTCATCTGATGAAAGCGCTTTATACTCTCGAGGCAAAAAGAACACCATATTTACCGGTGCTGATGCGTCCTCATCGTCCTTCTTCTTCACTTGCCAGACTTGCTTAGTCTTTTTGGGACGATGATCAACCTCTCCCTGATCTTGACTCTGTTCTTCCTGTTGCTCTCGGTGTCGTAAACGCTATGCCCTCCTCTTCTGATTTTTCGTGAATATGCCGCTAGGACACCACTGAGGATTCTGGACTTGTTCTCATGTGCCTCTCTCTTCATCCTCTTCAAAGAACTCTTCATGGATCAGCCCTAGTCGGCTATGAACCGATGCTCTTTTCCCAAACGGCCGATCTTGTGAAAACCTCTGCTGCTGATCACGCGATTTTACTGCACTGCTACACCTCGGGGCAATTTTCAACTGATGGCAGTCTCATCCCTTGGATCCCAGCAGAATCGGAAGAATGGGCAGTCCCAGTGCGATATATTGTCTCTGGTTCATCCCTTGTTCTTCATATCTTGAATATTTTCTATCATGTGCTGATGAAGTAAATCCTTGACTTGTACCTTTGATGTCTTGCTCCATCGCCTGTCCCTTGATGATGACCCCGCATAGACCATGTTTATGGGAACGGTGCCCATCTATCTTCATTGGCTCTTGTCTTCAAACTTGATTCGTCCTTGCTCAACAGCCAACTGAATTTGTTGCCGAAAAACCTTGCACTCGTTAGTATGCGATATCGCATTGTGCCACTGCAATATTTTTCTTCTTTAGTTCTTCGGCTGATGGAATCACGTGGTTTGGCGGCAATTGTATTTGCTTCTCTTGTAACAACAAGTCAAAGATTTATCGGCTTTACTAACATCAAAATCATACCGTTCCTTCCTTGCCGATATCTTGACCCACGGCATGATACTGACTTCTTGTTCCTGGCCCACTCCGCCAATCCTACTTCAGCATCGGATTCCTCATCATCTGAGTTCCGTTGAATAGACCTGAACCTGAGCAACCCCTCTTTACTTGTCCTTTTTTCGCCTCTTGAAATCGGCTTTCATGAGCCGAACCTTCTGTACCAGGTGCGACAGGATTCAAACTCTTGTGAAGAAAATCTCTCCTTAATCGGTGCCAGCAGACCCTGGAAAGCCAAAATTGGCCAGATGCCCATCACTCAGGCTTCAAACTATAACACCGTTTCTGATATCCCGAAATCACTAACATATTCCGTACTGTTTCATCTGGTCATTGCTTAACCGATTGTCAAATCAGATAGCCTCAACTCATGAATTCCAGCAAAGAAATATTTGTGAAACTGTTTCTCTAGATCAGCCCACCCCCGAACAGAATTCGGTTAACGAGGAGAACCATGTAAAAGCCGATCCAGATAGTGATAGGGGAAAAAAACCTAACCCTCAGGGCCTCTTCAAGCCGATGCCTCCCCGCACTGTGCCAGGAATCGGCTGACATGTTCTACTGTAGACGTGTTGTCCTGCCCTGAAAACTTAGAGAAATCCGGGACCCTGTATCGGTGTCGTAACGGAACCCTGTCAAAACCACTCAGGATATGGGTGCCGATACATGAACGCTTGTTCCTTGGGCTTGATCCTGAACTGCTCCCTTACTAACTCTTCAACCTGTGCCGATAAGTCTTCTTCTCTTACATTCTCCTGTTGATACTGCTGATACTGTATCGGCGGTGGTTGGTTGCCGTTGATTCTGTCTGTTATACTCCCTCTGATAAGGTACCTGGATCGGCTCCGCCCTCCTGGATAATTCTGTTGATATCCTCCATAGTAGGCAGTCCGATGGTACCCAGCAGGAATATCTTGTTGCCCCCTAGCCTGGTTCTGTGTAAAATATGCTCTGGTATATATCTCTTGCTGTATGTTGTAAGCAGTCTGAGTTGGTTCAACCTTCGGTGGAGTAAACAGGACCCCGAGTTGGTTCTTGGGCAATTGATCCATCAACAGTCTTCTTGATGAGATTATGCAGTGTGTTTACCAAGACTCCCGACTGATTGATGAGCGCATGGTGAACAGCCTCATTAACCATCTCCTACAAAGGCTTGATTGGTGGACTCTCGGGTTGTGTGCGGCTCGATTCTCCTACCAGTACTGGTTTTGGAAACTGAGACTTCTGAATCGGCCCTTGTCGTGTCATGCTGAAGGACTCTAAACACAGCTTCTGAAAATTAGCCATAGTTTGCTCAATCTGTTGTTTCTGCTCTTCTGTTAAATCCTCCATGCTAACTAGTATTACATTGTCTGTCTTGATCTCTTTCCCAGCCATGTTGTAGGTCTAATTGTCAAAACTTTGCGTTGAAACTTTGGGTTGAAACTTCGTGTCCCACCAGGCGTGCCAAAAGCGTGTTGACGCCAAAAACCCGCCGGGGGTCGTCCGGCGTCTGGGTGACACGCGAAGGCCTGGGAAATCTGCTTAGCTCCAGTGCAGGTCCTAAAGTCTTGAGGTTCGTAGGCGTGCCAGTCAATTTGACCCTGTAATTGACAAGAAGAAAGAAATGTTAAATTCGCGAGCCAATCGGCTGGAAGCCAGCTTGGACTCATCTCATCGGCCGATGGCCGATACGCACTGTAGCACTTATGCATCGGCTTAGAGCCAATGATGGCAGAAGCAATAGCATAATAATACGCAAGTATCGTGCTAGCCGATCATCGAAGGGATACTTAAAAACCGGCTATAAACTTGGTAAAATAAACAGGTATAATGCATAAGTAAAATAAATCAAATAGATCCAAGCCGATCATAATTTAGTGTTACTGGTGTTGCCGTGAAGATGTGCCTGTGCCCGGGCCCTTGCTTATATCAGCTCCCGGGGTCTTCATCCGCTGTCCGGGCCTGTACACTGGTCCTTACCTAAGCTCGTGCCCGGGCCCTCACCTGGGGTCGTGCCCGGGAACCTGCTTGTACTTGTACTTGGATCGGCAGAATAAACCCATCGGCTAGTCCTTAGCCGATTGTGACAATAATACAGGCAAGAATATATGATAAGGCATGCAATAACATAAATGATAGATAATTGATGAGCCAGCCGACTATCGAACATGATGATTATAAAATAAGACAATGGATAAATGTAGTCGGCTTTAACAGATAACTTATCGGCTAAGCACTCCAATAACACTATCGCACAACACCATCGGCTCATCAAGAGTAAAGCTATTATCGTCAGTCTAGTAGATCGGACCCAACCGTTGCAGCACAGACCAACAATGATAATGATACCTCAATGGGCCGATAGATATGATGCGACTGTGATGAAGATAACTTACTGGCTATGCACTCCGATAAAACGCCTGCACACAAAGCATCGGCCTAGCAGGACCGACTTATCACTAGCAGTTCAGTAGGTCGGACCCAACCGATGTAGCACGAACTGATGATAAATCGCTCCCAGTAAGCCGATACGATCTATGCACGCGTGATGTGATATACCTAATCAATCTATGAGGTCAAACTGAACTGATGCAGCCATAGATAAAGTAAATATATCGTGGTAAGCCGACTACCATAAACCGACTAGAATATCGGACCTAACCGAGAAGTCCTAGCGATAGGTTAGCCGGGGTGATGAGACTTACCCTCTCGCAGGAGTTCGGACCTAACCGATGCAGCCCGGCTCGAGAAAGATCCCGTCGAAGGGGTGGCGATGCGCCGAAATTTGTATTTGATCGTTGTGATGATTACAAGGCACTCGGGCATACGTATATATACCCCGAGTTGACATAGTCCTGATAGGACACGATACATGATTTCCTATCTATAACAGAAAACGCTAACTAATCCTGACCGGACACGAGGTCAGGTTTCCTAAAGATAAACACTGCCTAACTAATAGGTACAGTAAATAATTGCCAAGTAACGGTCTTCACGGCTCCTTCCCGATTCCGGTCTTTTCTCCGTCAGTTGACTGTAATCTCTCCCTTGATCGAATCTGATACAGGGCCTTACCAAATTTTGGCGTTAACAGCTTCATGAAGGCCTAATTGCTAAAGACATGTGTTTGGGTATCTGTCTTATCCGCCAGGTATCAAGGATATAGCCTTATAAGGATCACAAGCTGGTCTTAATTAACATTGGGGATGCAGGTATTTTTCTCGAGTACACCTGACCATGCAAAGGATTTATTTTCGATAAAGTGGTACTCGCCCTATATGCTTGGCCACCAGTAGCCATGAGCTACATTATTCTAGCCGATATGACGCTGAAGAGTCTAACATTTGAGTAGTGCACTACTCGGGAGAGACTATAAATACTCTTTTCCAGCTGACATGATGCTGAGGAGTCTAACTTTCGAGTGGGACGCCACTCTGGGAGAGACTATAAATCCCCTTTTCCAGCTGACATGAAGCTGAAGAGTCCCATATACGAGTGGCATGCTACTCGGCAAGACTATAAATCATATTCCTGTTGACATGATACCGAAGTCTCATATACTAGTAGCATACTACTTGGGAAAGACTACACAGGTTAAAGATCTTTGACTTTATGTTTAATTGTCTTCACAATTAAGCACAAAGTCGGGGGCTACACCTAATAGGTGTGCCTATTCAGCGCACACTATTCATACATCTACATGAAGCCCTGCATAGCCTCGCTGCCAGCTGATATTAAGTAGGACTCGAGAGAAGAAGCACTCGGACAAAGAGTACTCGGGAGCAATGCACTCGGGCAATCTTCACTTGTGGAGGATGAGCACTCGGCATTAGCTGTGACTCAACTATGAAGGTCTCAGGGGCTACTGTGGAGGCCATGGGCCCCGGGTACCCTCATCACAAGCATATGGCCACTCGGATAGAGGATGGGCCGAGTCTTGTAATTAGAGATATAGTAGCACCCGGCAGACTTTGCCTTGTACAATAAGAAATATACAGTCCTAGTCGGGTAAGTTGTATCTCTAAAAGGAGATCCCTTGGCCTTATCCAGCTGGGACTCCTACCTTGTACCCCTGTCCCTCAGTATATAAGGGGAGACAGGGCGCCCCCTGAGGGCAGAAGATCATAGATCGACATAAATCCTCAAAGGAATAACACCACAACTGGACGTAGGGTATTACCTCACATTGAGGGCCTGAACCTGTATAAAATCTCTCCGTATTCCTTTACAATCCACTGAGTTTCTATCCGCCGAGTAGCCCCATATTTATATTGCCGGTGTAAAACATCGACACACCACAACTGGACGTAGGGTATTACCTCATCTCGAGGGCCTGAACCAGTATAAATTGTTTCGTGTTCCTTTGCAGTCTATCAAGTTTAGGTCTCACGAGTAGCCCCATATTTTTATTGCCGATACAAAACATCAATAGTTGGCGCACCAAGTAGGGGCATCGGCGAGATCATCTTCGGCAAGCCTGATAGATTCAACCACCGGAGTCGATGGCATCAACTTCTTCCCTAGGCAAACAATCACCTTCGGGAGCCTCGACTTCGTCGCCGACAAGTTCGGAGACCTCACCCTATCTAACTCGGATCAAAACCGATCGGCCAGGGACCGAGCCAACTCTGCGCCGGTTGGCCTACGAGACGCTGCAGTGGTCCTCGTCGACACGCTGCGCCAATCTTCAACATGCCCGGGTCTCGAGACAACTCTTTCTTTCGGTGTTCGACTCGGACTCGGCCTCGAGCCAGCCGAGATAGGGCTAAGAAAGGATGAGATCATCAATCTCCTGTTCGGACTCGGCAATGCCACAAATATCCTCAATCAGCATCCGATGCGGCAAATCCGATCCCCTAGAGTTCAACTCGGGTATGGCCCAGAGCGGCTCAAGATTGGATCTAGGGAGGTCGGACTCGTAATTACCCCCATCAACTACTCTGATTCTGACTCTAAGTCAGACAGCAGCACGGCAAGCTTCTTTCGACCACGTGAGGTCTTCATGGCGTCCAAGGGCTCGACTCCCACTCAAGAGGCATGCCGACTACACGACCAACAAGAGGAGGAGACCCGCTGACTGCGAGAACAATAGGAAGAAGACGCAAGACACCTACACGCCAAACACGACGCCTGCAACGATGATCTACACAAGGCTAGGCGGACTGCTCAATAGCAAATCCTCCAAACCCGGATCAGCGACCAGGACGTTTTTGTAACTCCTCAATAGAATGTTGTAGCCACTGCAACTCTGCTGGATACACTACAATTTGGGCCTGATCACTAGGCCACCCCAACGATAGCAAGGATAAAAGCCATGATCACCGTTGCTGCATGTCGGCAGCATCAACAGTCGGGCGACACTCTCATACCGACCAACAGGTTAGCTTCTCTAGTCAGCTGAGCGGCCAGCTCCAGTCAGCTGCACACGGAGTCACGCCACACGTCACTCGATAACCACAATAACGACCAGTGGCGCTGACATCAAGATGACCATCGGGACAACCAGGATCTCCTAGGCTGACTATGACGTGATCTCCAGCAAGACATCAATGCATGGCACCGCGAATGTGAGGAAGACGAGCATCGCTGACTGGAAGATGAGAATGAGCGCTTTGGCCTCCACCACGAGTGGTTTCACCACCGTAGTCAGAGTCGGAGTCCTCATGCAGACGAAGGAGTCCTGGCCTTCACCCAGGAGCTGCAACAAGTCGACTGGCTGTCAGGCTTCAAGCTGACTGGAATTGAAAAATACGACGAGAAGACCAACCCCGAGTCCTGGCTCACAGTTTACACTCTGGCGATCCAGGCAGCTGGAGGAGATCACAAAGCCATGGCTAACTACCTCCCAGTCGCCCTAGCCAACTCGGCGAGGACATGGCTAACGGGACTTCCTAAGCAATCAATCAGCTCCTAGGGAGAACTGTAGGAACGCTTCATCGCCAACTTCCAGGGAACTTATGAGAGGCCATCTTCCGAGTACGATCTGTATCAATTGCACCAAAGGAAGAACGAGTCTCTTCGTGATTTCATCAAGTGGTTTTCTGAGAAAAGGAATTCAATCCCAATGATTAAGGACGAGGTCGTCATCGCCGCCTTCCGTAAGGGAGTCAGAGACGCCCCGTTCATTGCCAAGTTTACTCAAAAACCTCCCTCTTCTGTCAAGGCCCTTTTTTACATGGCGAACAAATACACCAATTCGGCAAACGTAGTTGCTAAGGCCATGGATGACAAGAAGGAGCCCCGGCAGAAGGACAAGAAAGACAACGACGAGCCAGCATAGAACAAGTCCCACAACCGCAAGCGGAAGTCGGACAATGTGGTGGCCGCTGTGGAGCGTACTCGACCGTGACCCTCGAGGACAGACAAGTACCAAAAAGTAATGAACGGGCCATGCCCCTTTCACGTGGCTAAGGACTACTTCATGCTCAAGAAGTTTGCGTCTGAGCAGGCTTCAACATCTGGCAGCAACAAAGACAAAAACAAGCCAGATTCAAGCACAGCCGGCGATTACCAAGATTCCCAGGCTGAGCTCAACCACATTTTTGGAGGGCCGTCTGCATACGAGTCCAAGAGGAAGCAGAAGCTCATAGCATGCCAAGTCAACTTAGTCTCTGCAAACACCCCCTAGTACCTGCGTTGGTCAGAAATGCCTATCACGTTCGACCGTGCGGATCACCTTGATTGGGTTACTCATCCAGGATGCTATCCACTTGTCCTGGACCTGGTTATCTGGAGCATCAAGCTGAAGAAGGTTCTCATCGATGGAGAAAGGGCTCTCAATATTTTGTTCACCAACACGCTCAACGAGATGAAGATTCCTCGTTCCGAGCTACGGCCGAGTACAGCGCCCTTCCACGGGGTAATCCCTAGCCTGTCTTTCACTCCACTCAGACAGATAACTCTGCCAGTTACTTTTGGCACGCGGGATAATTTCCGCACCGAGAATATCTACTTCGAGGTTGTTGACTTCGAGACTGCGTATCACGCGATTCTCAGATGGCCAGCACTAGCCAAATTCATGGCAGTGCCGCATTATACCTATATAATGCTCAAGATGCCAGGACCAGCCGGAGTTCTTTCTCTTCGTAGCGATGTCAAGCAAGCCTTCGCCTGCAACAAGGAGAGCTATGAGCTGGCCCAATCTCAATCTCAAGAAGCGGCAGTCGGGCACGACGATATCTGACTAGCCGCTACAACAGCAAGCGAGGACGATCAAGTTCCGGCTAAAAAAGCAGCCAAGTCAGGAATTTCAGCAGACTCAAAAACAAAAAAGATTCCCCTGGACCCGTCCAACCCCTCCAAAACTGCTCTTGTCAGGACTGACTCGACCCCAAATAGGAAGACGAGCTCATCACCTTCCTCCAAGCGAACAGGGATATCTTTGCTTGGAAACCTTCCGACATGCCTGGTGTACCAAGGGAGGTGATCGAGCAATCCCTCAACATCAAGCTGGATGCCAAGCCAGTCAAACAACGACTGCGGCGCTTCGCACAGGACTACAAAGATGCTATTCGGGAGGAGATAACCAAGCTCCTTGCAGCCGGGTTCATCAAAGAGGTCTACCACCCAAATTGGCTGGCAAACCCAGTCTTGGTCCGGAAGAAGAACGGTAAATGGCTCATGTGCATCGACTACATCGACTTAAACAAGGCATGCCCCAAAGACCTATTTGGTCTACCCAGAATAGATCAAGTGGTGGATTCAACTGCGGGGTGCGAACTCCTTAGTTTTCTTGACTGTTACTCACGATATCACCAAATTAGTTTGAAGGAGGAGGACTGCCTGAAGACTTCTTTGACCACGCCGTTTGGAGCATACTGCTATCTCACTATGCCGTTTGGGTTGAAAAACACTGGAGCAACGTATCAACGAGCAATTCAGCAGTGTTTACACACTCAATTCGGGTGCAATGTGGAGGCGTATGTCGACAACGTGGTGATCAAGTCAAAATCCAAGGAAGACCTCATCGCCGACTTGGAAGAAACCTTTCAAAGCCTTCGGAGATTCAAGATGAAGTTGAATCCGGAAAAGTGTGCCTTTGGTGTACCGTCTGGAAAGCTACTTGGCTTCATCATATCGTATCGAGGCATCGAGGCCAATCCATAGAAAATCAACACTATCCTAATCATGGCACCCCCAACTAGCCAGAAGGATGTCCAAAAGCTTACAGGCTGCATGGCGGCGCTCAGCCGATTCATCTCTCGACTTGGTGAACGGGGCATGCCCTTTTTCAAACTATTGAAGAAAGCAAACAATTTTCAATGGACATCCGAAGCCCAGCAAGCCTTCGAAGACTTCAAAAAATTTCTCACATCACCACTAGTGTTGGCATCACCCATGCCCCAGGAACCGCAAATGTTATATCTGACGGCAACCACTCAGGTAGTCAACACGGTG
The DNA here is from genome assembly GCA_003991445.1 of Oryza meyeriana var. granulata. Lineage (NCBI taxonomy): Eukaryota > Viridiplantae > Streptophyta > Magnoliopsida > Poales > Poaceae > Oryza > Oryza meyeriana. Next base: position 234,921 of record RYFJ01000700.1, read on the forward strand.
CTGGTAGTTAAGCGAGCAGAGCTAGGTCATATGTAGAAAATACAAAGGCCAGTCTACTTCGTCAGCGAGGTCCTAGCCGACTCCAAGATGAGATATCCTCAAGTCCAGAAGCTCCTATATGGCCAACTCATCACTGTCCGGAAGCTGGTGCACTATTTTCAATCGCATCAAGTAATTGTTGTCACATCGTATCCACTCGGGGACGTCTTACATAATCATGAGGCCACTGGCAGAATCGCTAAATAGGCACTCGAGTTGATGGCATTTGACATCATCTTTCAGTCACGGACACTCGAGTTGATGGCATTTGACATCATCTTTCAGTCATGGACAACAATCAAATCTCAAGCTCTAGCCGACTTTGTGGCTGAGTGGACAGAAGTCTAGACGACTACAAACACGGACAAGCTAGAGTACTAGATGATGTATTTCGATGGTTCTTTACGGATCGGCGGTGTAAGGGCTGGCGTCGTGCTAACATCACCCACTGGTGAAAAACTAAAGTATGTCCTCTAGATTCACTTTCCGGCTTCCCACAATGTCGCCAAGTATGAGGCACTCATCCATGGGCTCCGCATTGCCATCTCACTCGGCATTCGCCGACTGGTCGTACGCGGGGATTCTCAACTCGTGGTCAACCAAGTCATAAAAGACTGAACATGTCTCGACGATAATATGGCGGCGTATTGTCAGGAGGTCCGAAAGTTGGAAAACAAGTTCGATGGGATGGAGATAACTCATGTATTGCGACAATACAACGAAGCTGGATCCAAACGAGAAGTGGTCCTGACTGGGATTTTTGTCGAGCAACTATTGGAGCCGTCAATCAAGAAGAAACTAGTGCTTGAACAGTCGAGGGCTGAACCTACCCCGGTGTTGATGTTTTATATCGGCAATAATAATATGGGGCTAGCTCCGTGAGACCTAAACTTGATGGACTGCAAAGGAACACAAACAATTTATACTAGTTCAGGCCCTCGAGATGAGATTTTGATATGCTTCTTCTGCCCTCAAGGGACACCCTGCCTCCCCTTATATACCGAGAGATAGGGTTACAGGGTAAGAATCCTAGTCAGAATCCGACCAAGGGCTTTCCTTATTAGTACATAGAGAGTCCGGCTAGGATTATATCCCTTTCATTGTCATGCAAGGTAATATGAAGCCAAGTCCTACTCTATCTCCAATTGTAGGGACCGGCCCACCCTCTGTCCGAGTGGCTGTAACTGCCTTCCTTGAGGTACCCGGGGCCCATGGCCTCCACATTAGCCCCTAAGACCTTCATAGTTGAGTCACAGCTGATGTCGAGTGCTCATCCTCCATGGTGAAGAAATTTCCGAGTGCTTTGCTACCAAGTACTTATTGTCCAAGTGCTTCTTCTCCCGAGTCCTGCTTCATGTCAGTTGGCAACGAGGCTATGAAGGGCTTCATGGAAGAATATAAATAGTGTGCACCGAATAGGCGCACCTATTAGGTGTAGCCCTTGACTTTGTGCTTAATTGTGAAACAATTAAATATAAAGTCAAAGATCTTTAACCTTTTAGCCTTTCCCAATAGTATACTACCCAGAAATTAGACTCTTCAGCATCATGTCAGCTGGAAGTATTTTTGCTGAAGACAATTTTAGCTAAGCATGTAAGCTGAGTATCATTATGGAGTAAATCCAATGTGTGATGAGGTATACTTGAGAGATACCTGTATCGCCAATTTTAATGGAGACGAACTATTGATCCTCATAAGGATATATCCTCAGTACCTTAAAATAATCAAGATACCCAAATATATACACCCGGCTGTAGGCTTAGCATGAAGCATATCTGATTATTTAATCGGTTTTTGTAAAATAGCACCTACATCGTGATTTCAACGCAACCAGTGGGTGACCCAATAGGGCATGCTATTTAAGAACTCATATCTTTGGCCTACTACCGAATAAGTCGGCCCAAACCAACATACCTAGCGCAGCCCACAAAATTGGCATCCCTCGCATTTTTGAACAATGTCATTGGCGTCGGTAACCGTAGTCGGCTAGAGGAACCCTTGTCTGCAAGCCTTTCTGACTTACGTTTTGGATGCAGCATGGTTGCCACAGATACTCGAATGGATAAATTGCAGGATCTGCTTGCCCTCCTCAAGTGTGACACAGTGCATGAGAACTCTGGATGCGCGTTGACAATATAAGTCTTCTCTAACTATGATAAAGCTTTTGCTCTGTCGCTTGACTTACTCAGTTCGTTGTGATTTTTAGGAAGTTCGTCTTCCAGTAGGAATCAAATGATTGGAGTCTTTCAGTCTTGAAAAATAGTGAGCACCTCCATAGGTTTTAGGTTTGGTGCTACCTCCGACTGAAAGCTCCAATAGTGGCTTCTACCCTTGTTTTGGCCAAATAGGTACCCGAACACTGCGGTAGCGTCGGATTCAACTGGTGACCCTCTTGGGGCATACCCAACCTAGTAAAATTATAGCCGAATAAGGTACCCGAACCTCGCATTAGCATAGGATTCGGCTGGTGACCCTCATGGGACGTACCCTACCCAACAAAGTCATGGCCAAATAAGGTACCCGAACCTAGCATTAGCATAGGATTCGGCTGCCGACCCTCATGGGGCATACCTTACCCAGCAGAGTGGTACCCGAGGCCCGACTGGCGCTGGAGGTCGGTTATTAGCCCACATGGAGCGTACCAAGGTCAGAGTGACATCCGTGTCCCGACTGGCACTAGTACTCGGTCAGTAGCCATCATGGAGCATTCCGAGTGATTCTTGAAGCGATGCACTCTAAGTCTCTCTTGGCAGACTAGTCCATCCCCTGAGCGTAGGAGATCGGCTCATAGCCATGAGTTCCTGTTACGTGTAGCTGGAACTAGCCCTATATTATAAACATATCGGATGAGTAGCATTTGATGAAGAAAACAATCACCCGAAGAAAATTTATGTATTTTACAATAGATGTAAATATGTGTTCCTCCTCTTATTGATATTAATTTCCCCGAGTAGTTGACCCCTTACGTTTAAACACTTTGCCCGACTAGTGTTAACGCCAAAATTTTGGTAAGCGGATCTTTATTGGATTCGGTTAAGGAAAAATCACAATTAACTGGCAGGAATTAAATTCAGAAGAAGCCGAATTCAAGAAGGAATAGTGAGGACCATGGAAAGGCAGTTAGTATCTTATCTATAAAATAGGTAGAGATAATAATTTTTAGGAAACCTGATCTCGTGCCCGATCAGGACTCATGTTTCGCATCCGATCAGGACTGTATCCACTTGGGGTATAAATAAGTATGTCCGGGGATCATGTAAACATCATACACAGATCAATACAAACTTCGGCGCATCGCCACCCTATTCAACGGGTTCTTGCTTCTCAAGCCGGGCTACATCGGTTAAGTTCGACCTCGTACGAGAGGGTAAGTCTCGTTACCCCGACTACCGTATCGACTAGGACTTCCTCGGTTAGGTCCGATATTCTAGTTAGCCTGCGGCAGTTGGCTTACCACGATATATCTGCTCTGTTTACGGCTGCATCAATTAGGTTTGATCTCGTAGGCTAAATAGATATATCACATCACGCGTGCATAGGCTTATCGGCTTACTGGGTGTAACTTGTCATCAGTTTGTGCTGCATCGGTTACGTCCGACCTACTAAACTGCGTGATAAATTATTCCTGTTAGGTTCATCGGTTTTATGCAAGCGTTTTATCGGGATGTATAGCCGATAAGTTATCATATTTTACATCACGATTGCATTAGATCTATCGGCTCATCGAGGTTCTTTTATCGTTATTAATCTGTGCTGCATCAGTTAAGTTTGAACTACTAGATTGATAATGATAGATTTATTCTTGCTAAGCCGATGGGTGTTTATGCAATGTTCTACCGGAGTGCCTAGCCGGTAGGTTATCTTTTATTAATTAAGGCCGATTGCATCGCTTCGCGTTTTTGGCAACTCTACACCGTTATCGGCTTTCTGGTCGATACACGTCATATCAGTAATCGGCTAGTTTAGTTATATTGTTATTGGTTCCTTAGCTACATGGTTTATTTATTGTCTATCTAAGCCATCATCGGCCTCTAGTCGATGTATAAGTGCTTCGTCTATATCGGCCTTTGGCCGATGGAGCGAGTCCAATTCGGCTTCCAGCCGATTGGCTCAATGGTCTAATATTTTCTATCTCCTTGTCAATTGCAGGGTCAAATTGACTGGCACACCTACGAATCTCAAGATTTAGGACCTGCACTGGAGTTAAGCAAATCTCCCAAGCCTTCGCGTGTCTCTAGGCACTGAACCATATCATCGGCTCGTTCCCGACGCTGCCGGTGATTTTCGGCATCAACACGTTTTTGGCACGCCCGGTGGGCACGGATTTCAACATGGCCGGAAAAGAGATCAAAACAGACAACGTGATCCCGGTCAGCATGGAGGATTTAACAGACGAGTAGAGACAGCAAGTCAAGCAAAATATGGCCAATTTTCAGAAACTCTGCTTGGAATCTTTCGGCATGACGCGACAGGGCCGATTCAAATCTCAGTTTCCAAACCAGTTCTGGTTGGAGAATCAAGCCGTACACCACCTGAGAGTCCACCATTAAAACCCTTACAGGGGATGGTGAATGAAGCAGTACATCACGCGCTCATCAATCAATCCGGGATCCTGGCGAACACGCTCCATAACCTCATCAAGAAGGCAGTGGATGGATCGATTGCTCAAGAGCCTACTCGAGGTCCTGTATATCTCCCGCCAAAGATGGAGCCAAATCAAGTTACTTATGGCACCACAAAAGATATACCGAAAAACTTGTTTTCACACAACCAGGCTGGGGGGCAACAAGATATTCCTGCTGGATACCATCGGATTGCTTATTATGGAGGATATCAGTAGAATTACCCAGGAGGTATTGCCGATTCAGGTAATTATCAGAGAGAATATCCCAGGCAGAATCGGCTGCAAACTCCACCCATACAGTATCAGCAGAAAGTCCCAAGGGAAGAAGACTTATCGGCAAGGTTGCGGAAATAGTGAGGGAACAGTTTGGGATAAAGCCAAAGGAGCAAACATTTATGTATCGGCATCCATATCCCGAGTGGTTTGACAGGGTGCCATTACCACACTGATACAGAGTCCCAGATTTTTCCAAGTTCTCAGGGCAGGACAACATATCTATAGTAGAGCAAATTAGCCGATTCTTGGCACAGTGTGGAGAAGCATCGGCTGAGGAGGCTCTGAGAGTTAGGTTTTTCCCCTTGTCACTATCTGGATCAGCTTTTACATGGTTCTCCTCATTACCGCCGAATTCAGTTCAGGGATGGGCCGATCTAGAAAAACAGTTTCACAAATACTTCTTTGCTGGAATCCATGAGATGAGACTGACAGATTTAACATCGGTTAGGCAGAGACCAGACGAAACGGTGCCGGAATATGTCCAGCGGTTTCGGGACATTAGAAACCGATGTTACAGCTTGAATCTGAGTGACGGACATCTAGCCTATTTGGCTTTTGAGGGTCTCTTAGCGCCAATTAAAGAGAGATTTTCAACACAGGAGTTCGAGTCCCTGGCACACCTAGTACAGAAGGTATCGGCTCATGAAAGCTGATTTCAAGAGGCGAAAAAGGATAAATATCAAAGAAGGGTTGCTCAGGTACAGGTTTATTCATTGGACTCAGATGATGAAGAATCCGATGCTGAAGTCGAATTGGCGGAGTGGGCTAGAAACAAGAAATCAGTATCATGCCCGTGGGTGAAGGATATTAGCAAGGAGGAACGGTATGATTTTGACATTAATAAAGCCGATAAAATCTTCGATCTACTGTTACAAGAGAAACAGATACAGCTTCTGCCAAATCATATAATTCCGCCAGCCGAAGAACTAAAGAAGAAAAGATATTGCAAGTGGCACAACATGATATCGCACCACACCAATGAGTGCAAAGTTTTTCGGCAACAGATTCAATCGGCTGTAGAACAGGGAAGGATCAAGTTTGAGGACAAAAAGCCGGTGAAGATCGATGGACATCCGTTCCCTGTAAATATGCTTTATGCGGGATCATTGATGAATCAAGCCGATGAAGGAGGATATCGGGAATTTAGAAGATCTAGGATCACTTCATCGCAGCTGATAGATAAATATGCAAGGCGCGAAGAGGAACAGCGGGCTTTGCCGTGCGAGGAAAGATACAATCCACATTGGGATTGCCCGTTCTTTCAATTTTGCTGGGAGCGAGGGATTAGACTGCCATTGATCAGAGATTGTCCTTAATGTAATGCTACAAGATCTCAGAATTTTGAGCATGAAGAATCTTCAAGAGATCGGCCGCTTGGGAAAAGAGCATCGGCACATAGCCGATTAGGGCCGATCCATGAAGAATTCTTCGAAGAAAATGATGAAGAGGAAGTACATGAAAAACAAATCCAAAACCCTCAGTGGTGTCTGAGTGGAATATTTACAAAAAATCAGAAAAGAAGGGCATAGCGGTTACGGCACCGGGAGCAGCAGCAGGAACAACGGCGGGACTATAAGGAAGCCGATCATCGTCATAAGAGGACTAAGCGGGTATGGCATGTGAAGAAAAATGACAATGAGGTTGATCCATCGACTCCAGTAGGCATGGTTTTCTTTCTGCCCAGAGAATACAAAGCGTTTTCATCTGACAAAGAGCACGATGAGGAGATTTTTGCTCAGTTGACGTTGCAACCCGATCAGGCTATATTTGATAAGCCTGAAGAATCAAAGCATTGGTATTTAAAGCCATTATATATTAAGGGTTTTGTAAATGGGAAGCCGATGACGAAGATGCTAGTTGATGGGGGGCAGCTATCAATTTAATGTCGTATGCCACATATCGGAAATTGGGGAAAACTGCCGAAGATTTGATCAAAACAAATATGGTGTTGAAGGATTTCGGCGGGAATCCATCGGAGACGAAAGGCGTGTTGAACGTGGAACTGACAGTGGGAAACAAGACATTGCCCACCACATTTTTTGTCATCGATGGAAAAGGATCATATAGTATACTCCTTGGCAGGGATTGGATTCACACAAACTGTTGCGTGCCCTCGATGATGCATCAGTGTCTGATACAGTGGCAAGGAGATCAAGTCGAGATAATCCTAGCGGATCAATCGATCAACATCGCAATGACTGATTTGCCGATCTGGGAAGCCGATGGTATCGATTGTTTGTCTGGAAAAGTATGGGAAGCGGATTATCTCAAGATTACCAGTCGGGAGATACAGCTGATTCGGCAAGTTGGCTCGGAACTATTACTCTGATGGGCACCATTGAAGACTTCAAAGGGAAATTGGGACAAGGATTTACGTCAGCCAATGATTTGGAAGAAATTGATATAGGACCAGGAGATAGGCCAAGGCCGACGTACATAAGTAAAAAATTATGTCCTGAACTCCGAGAAGAATTAATAAAATTGTTGAAAGAGTTTCGAGATTGTTTCGCTTGGGAATATCATGAAATGCCAGGGTTAAGCCGATCCATTGTTGAACATCGGCTTCCTATTAAACCAGGATATCGACCGTTTAAACAGGCTCCAAGGAGATTTAAGGCAGAGTTATATGAGCCAATCAAAGCAGAAATTACAAGGTTATATGATGCAAAGTTTATAAGGCCGTGCCAATATGCTGAGCGGGTTTCTAATATCGTCCCGGTGGAAAAGAAGAATGGAAAATTGAGGATATGTATCGATTTCCGGGATTTGAATAAGGCTACCCAAGGATGAATACCCGATGCCGATAGCAGATTTGTTGGTAGATGCAGCATCGGGCCACAAGATTATTAGCTTCATGGATGGCAATGCAGGATACAATGAGATTTTTATGGCTGAAGAAGATATACATAAGACTGCGTTTCGATGTCCTGGAGCTATCGGCTTATATGAGTGGATGGTAATGACGTTTGGATTAAAAAGTGCCAGTGCAACTTATCAAAGGGCGATGAATTATATATTTCATGATCTCATCGGCTTGCTAGTGGAAATTTACATCGACGATGTGGTGGTTAAATCCAAGAGTGATGAGAGCCATATAGCCGATTTGCGAAAAGTGTTGGAAAGGGCAAAGAAATACGGATTAAGGATGAATCCCAATAAATGCGCTTTTGGTATATCGGCTGGGCAGTTTTTGGGTTTTATGGTTCATGAGCGAGGAATTGAAGTTAGTCAACGGAGCATTAGAGCCATTAAGACTACAGAGCCACCAAGCAACAAGATAGAGTTACAGTTGTTGATCGGCAAGATTAGTTTTGTAAGGAGATTCATATCAAATTTGTCAGGAAGGATTGAATCTTTTACTCCGTTATTGAAGTTGAAGGCCGATCAAGAGTTCGTGTGGGGGGCAGATCAGCAGAAGGCATTCGATGGAATTAAGAGTTATTTGAGTTCCCCACTTGTTCTGATTCCGCCGTAGAAAGGAGTGCCGTTCAAGTTATACTTATCGGCCGATGAGAAATCCATCAGCTCTATTTTAATTCAAGAGTTTGAAGGCAAGGAGCGAGTTGTGTTCTATTTAAGCAGAAGGCTTTTGGATGCTGAAACAAGATATCCTGCGGTGGAGAAATTATGCCTTTGTTTATATTTCTCATGCACGAAGTTAAGGCATTATATCCTATCGGCTGAGTGCACGGTGGTTTGCAAGGCTGATGTGGTGAAATATATGTTGTCGGCTCCAGTCTTAAAAGGGCGAGTTGGTAAATGGATTTTTGCCCTAACGGAGTTTGACTTGAGATATGAATCGGCTAAAGCGATCAAGGGACAAGCAGTGGCTGATTTCATTGTGCAACACAGAGGGGTTCATGAAAATTATGTAGAGCCGATCCCATGGACTTTGTTTTTCGATGGATCGGTTTGCAAGCATGGATCTGGTATCGGCTTGGTCATTGTATCGCCTCGGGGGCAAGTTTTCAGTTTGCTTTTACAATTAAACCCTATCGGACTAATAATCAAGCGGAATGCGAGGCGGTATTGAAAGGACTTCAACTCTTAAAGGAAATCGGGACCAATGTCATAGAAATTGTTGGGGATTCCTTATTGGTGATCAAGCAACTATCTGGGGAGTATGAATGCAGGGATGATATTTTGAGGTCATATCATGAAGAATGCAGAGATTTATTGAAGGATTTTAGGATGGTATCGTTGGATCATATCCCTAGAGAACAGAATTTAGAAGCCAATGATCTTGCGCAGATTGCTTCAGGTTATCGGCTGAATAAACAGGTTGAAGTTGAAATAGCCAATAATGATATTCAGGATAAAACCGATGATTGGAGACAGGAAATAATTGGTTATCTGCAAAATCCGTTGCAATCGGTTTCTAGGAAACTTCAGTATAAAGCTACTAAATATGTGCTGCTTAATGGAGAATTATATTATCAGACTTTTGAAGGAGTTCTGCTGAGGTGCCTGAATTTGGAGGAAGCCAAAGTAGTTATGTGCGAAGTGCATGAAGGCGTTTGTGGAACTCATCAATCGGCTCATAAGATGAAGTGGGTATTGAGAAGAGTAGGATACTTTTGGCCGACAATGCTGGAAGATTGCTTCAGGTACTATAAAGGATGTATTGCCAGAAGTTTGGAAATATACAGCGGGCACCAGCATCGGCTATGAATCCTATCATCAAACCATGGCCGTTCAGAGGATGGGGAATTGATATGATCGGCCAGGTTTATCCTCCATCAAGTAAAGGACATAAGTTCATATTGGCAGCAACAGATTATTTTACAAAGTGAGTGGAAGCAATTCCATTGAAGAAAGTCACGTCCAAGGATGCGATTGAGTTTGTAAAAGAGCATATAATTTATCGGTTTGGAATTCCTCAGAAAATAACTACCGATCAAGGGTCTGTTTTCGTGTCCGATGAGTTTCAACAATTTGCTGCCAGTATGGGAATTAAGTTATTGAATTCATCACCTTATTATGCTCAAGCCAATGGACAGGCACAAGCTTCAAATAAGAGTCTGATCAAATTAATCAAGCGGAAGATTGATGAACAACCGTGACGATGGCATACTACATTAGCCGATTCATTGTGGGCCTATCGGATGGCATGTCATGGATCTACTCGAGTGCCACCTTATCAGTTGGTGTATGGACATGAGGTAGTTTTGCCTTGGGAGACTAACATCCGCTCTAGGAGGATTTCTTTGCAAAATCAATTGACGGCCGATGATTATTATAACTTGATGATAGATGAACTCGAGGATTTGGCTCAGAATCGGTTAAGGGCGCTGGAAAGGATCAAGGAAAATAAGGCTAAGGCGGCTAGGCATTATAACAAAAAGGTGATGAATAAGTCGTTTGCTGAGGGAGATCTTGTATGGAAATTGATTTTGCCGATCGGGTCCAGAGATAGTAAGTTTGGGAAGTGGTCGCCTAATTGGGAAGGGCCCTATCGGATTAATCGTTGTGTGCCTGGCAATGTCTACATACTAGAAGATCTTGGGGGGACGGAGTTTGCTAAAGTGCTTAATGGGAAATATCTCAAGAAGTACTATCCGAGTGTTTGGATCAACTCCTGAATCGGCTGGATGCGGTCGATTTCTAAAATAGTTCAAAAAGCCGATGTTTTTGCATCGCCTAAAGATAGCCGATATTAGTTAATATCGCCTTTAGATTAAATAAATAAAATACTATCAAGCAAAGATGGAACAAGATGAATAAGCAACAGAGCCGACCAGATTATATTACAGCAAAAGATGATTGGCATGTTCTGGAGCAACATCAACGGAGTCAATGTTAAAGTTTTACAAGAATTTTTGAATTGTTTCAATAGCACGCAGGCGAATCTGGTCGATTTCATTTATGGCATGGATATCGTATTCATCAGAGCTTGGAATAGTCTTCATGTTCTTGCGCCAATGAATGACTTGACGCACTGCTGCTACAACTCTGGCTTCTTGATCTTGGATGGCTTGTGGTAGGCCGATGAGCTGGGATTCTGTTGTTGCGATATCCTTGCGGATTTTTTCAAGTTCTGCCAGCAGATCGGCTTCCCTTCTCTTCAGTTGATCCAATTTGGGTTGGAGTGCTTGAGGGGCAGCTACCATATCATCAAGCTTCTTCTTTCCTGTTTGAGCTGATAGCCGATCGGTTTGGATGTCTTGGATCGTCTTCTGTTGATTGGCACGATCAGCTACACGCTGCCTGAGCTTGGCGAGTTGGAATTTGTGGGATTCTAGGTATGCTGCAGGGGTCAGTGCGTCGACGAGCTCTTCGGGCAAGTGATGCTCAATCTCTACAGATCTTGCCCGGATCGGCCCGCAATCCTCCACCAATGCGTCGATCGGGTTTTCCAGCAGACGATTGATATTTAGCAGATATTCACGCACGTCAGCTGGAAAGGATGGCTTGGTTGTTGCACTAGTGGCTGTTTCTTCATCTGTCTCTAAGTACTTGCCGATGTCGAAGGAAAACAAATCGGCTAAGGACTGTAGGTTGACATCGGTAAAGGAATCAGTAGTTAGTTAAAATAAAGTATGGTTGTGAAGAAATTACCTGAGGCAGGGAAGGGGCAGCTTGAGGAGTGACATCGGCATCAGATGGTTGAATAGGTTGTTCTTCAGAGTGGCCGATGTTTGGTGCCGAAGTAGCAGCAATCTCAGTACCGGCTTCAGGGCTAGATGACGGAATTGGAATGGCTGCAGAAGTCATCGGCTCGATGCTTGCAGGGATGTCAGCAGAAGGTTGAAGTTCGGGAGCCGATGACTCAAGCTGGCAATAAGATCGATAGTGTGAAGATGGGAAACAGATGATAATGTCAAGACTTGGCACATACCTGCGGGGATGAAGGAGCCGATGTTGTTTGAGTAGCAGGCGGCGCCATGACCACGACATCGGCGCTGATTTTCTATTTCTTGTGAGGGCAAGATGCCAGCTTCTTGCGGTTTGGTCCTGTCGGTCGTGGCGCCCGGAGAAGAGCCGATGGAGGGGGAGCATCATGCCCTAGGTGTGGGTTGGCCGATGGTGGTTGGTATATAATCGGCCGGCCACTAGTGCTTGTCGTCGGTGGCTCCACATCAATAGCCTGCAAGATAGAATTGTAAGAGATGATTGGAGAAAAATTAAAGGGCGATGGAATGTTACCTCGTCATCGGATTCGACGTAGTTGGAGTTGAGGTGAGAGCAGTAGTGAATGGCCGATGGGTTGAAAAGGTGTTTCCTCCATTCTGACCACCATCGGGAAAAGAGCTTGGTATTGACAGTGCATACCTCCACATCGGTAGCGATGCCTAGAGATAGGGATTCTGTTAGTGTCTGCAGCCGATCGTACTCCAGAGCGCTATTTATATTTCCCCGGGCCTGGAGTTTGTCGATGAAGAACAAGCCGATGGGGAGTTGACCGAGGCCGAGCTGGCGGGAGCTGACTGTTGGGTGATAGAATTCATACGATGGCTGTGATCGGCCTTGAGAGAAGCCAATCGGTAGAAGATGGGGAGTAATGGCCGATAGGAATATGGTCTTCGATTCATCATTGGCCAGAACATCAAGTGGATTGAAGTTGGAGGGCATCTCGAATGATGATGCATCATCATATGCGAACCACAGTGTGGCATCCTTTGTGAAGTCATAATAAAGGCCTTTGAACCATTGGCCGAGTCCGACGGGAGTTATTTTACCGCCAGGAAGAGCCGATGCAGCTTCGCCCATAGAGATGCATCGGCGATAGGTGGGTTCTTGTTCCTCCGTGTGATCGGCTGGGAAAGTTTGATTGAGGAAGGAGGTGTCGGGAATTGCCTTGGATGTGTACACGTTGAGCCATAACTGCACAAACCACCAAGGACCCCCGATATGGCCAACTGGCTGGCCGGCTGATAGCTTGACTGCCACCTGATGCATCAGTTGATAAGTGGCACCAAGAATATATTGCCCCAAGGGAACTTGTTTCCGATCGGCCAAACGTTCTGCCAAACATTTCATATTAGTTGTTGGACCGAGGGTTGCACTGTCGAAGACGAACCGTTCTAACCATAGATTCAAGAAAGCGACGTGTTCCCGATCATCGACTGGTCCAGTCCCTTTGTTATGGATTGATATGTACTTGGACCAACCACCGATGTTCTTTGCTTAAAGCCGATGAGTAGGCTTGAATTGGAGATTGAAGGGATTGATGTAACTTGTTGTGTTGAGGCAGGTAAGCATGGTTATATCTATCAAAGTTGGGGTCATCGGCCCATGTCCAAATAGGTAGGCGTTGAGGGCGTCTGACCAGAAGTACGAGGCCGATGCAAGCAGAGGTTCGTTCCTCTCTATCTCAGCCAGCGAGAGATTGATGCAGTGGCCAATGTCTGCTTCGTCCCAAAGAGTTCTCTTGGCAGCTGATACTCTGTTATACCAGTTCCTCCACCCTGGGAGCTTGCTGGGCCATGACCTGAAACTATTGCTCCAATCGCTAACTAGCTGGCGGAGTTCTTGAAAGGGATGCGTTGAGTTTCGGCGTTGATGAAATCTGTAGGATCTTCACTACCCATGGGACCGTGGTAGAAGAAGTTCGGGTAATCGACGGCTAGAATCAAAATCTGGTCTCTAAGGTGCTACAGTAAACAAGAACATGAAGAACAGGATAAGATTACGGAAGATCCAATCTAAGTTGAAAGACAAAGAAGGCGATTAAACAAGGAGATTACCTCTGGGACGGCGATTGCGGAGGCCATTACGGAAGAAGGAGATGAGCGAAGATTGGATGTTGAAGAAGAGGACCGCAGCGATGTGCATGGGTTTGCCGGAGTTCGTCGAGGTCTCGGAGGAAGTGGAAAGGGCTCTGGTGATGTGAAAACGTAAAGAAAGGAGGCTAGGAAGGCAAAGCGGTTTACAGAGGTATGACGACCGGGCGGGAATCGAGGCCATTGGCACTGTTTCAAATATTTAAGGAAAAGTGGGCTACCTTGGGCCGCCTCGGTATGAAAGGAATCTGAAGCCCAAACAGAGGAATTTCGAAGTTCGATAACAAACTCCGAAATTGGGAGGCATGTGTTAACGCCAAAATTTGGTACGGATCTTTATTGGATTTGGTTAAGGAAAAATCACAGTTAACTGGCGGGAATTAAATCCAGAAGAAGCCAAATTCAAGAAGGAATCGTGAGGACCATGGAAAGGCAGTTAGTATCTTATCTATAAAACAGGTAGAGATAATAATTTTTAGGAAACCTGATCTCGTGCCCGATCAGGACTTGTTGTTTTTCTTTTTATAATTAGAAAACTCCTGTTTCGCATCTGATCAGGACTGTATCAACTCGGGGTATAAATACGTATGCCCGGGGATCATGTAAACATCGTACACAGATCAATACAAACTTCGGCGCATCGCCACCCTATTCAACGGGTTCTTGCTTCTCGAACCGGGCTGCATCGGTTAAGTTCGACCTCCTGCGAGAGGGTAAGTCTCGTTACCCCGACTACCGTATCGACTAGGACTTCCTCGGTTAGGTCCGATATTCTAGTCGGCCTGCGGCAGTCGGCTTACCACAATATATCTGCTCTGTTTACGGCTGCATCAGTTAGGTTTGATCTCGTAGGCTGAATAGATATATCACATCACGCGTGCATAGGCTTATCGGCTTACTGGGTGTAACTTATCATCAGTTTGTACTGCATCGGTTAGGTCTGACCTACTAAACTGCGTGATAAATTATTCCTGTTAGGTTGATCGGTTTTATGCAAGCGTTTTATTGGGATGTATAGCCGATAAGTTATCATATTTTACATCACGATTGCATTAGATCTATCGGCTCATCGAGGTTCTTTTATCGTTATTAATCTGTGCTGCATCAGTTAAGTTTGAACTACTAGATTAATAATGATAGATTTATTCGTGCTAAGCCGATGGGTGTTTACGCAATGTTCTACCGGAGTGCCTAGCCGGTAGGTTATCTTTTATTAATTAAGGCCGATTGCATCGCTTCGCGTTTTTGGCAACTCTACACCGTTATCGGCTTTCTGGTCGATGTCGATACACGTCATATCAGTAATCAGCTAGTTTAGTTATATTGTTATGTGGTTCCTTAGCTACCATGGTTTATTTATTGTCTATCTAAGCCATCATCGGCCTCCAGTCGATGTATAAGTGCTTCGTCTATATCGGCCATCGGCCGATGGAGCGAGTCCAATTCGGCTTCCAGCCGATTGGCTCAATGGTCTAATATTTTCTATCTCCTTGTCAATTGCAGGGTCAAATTAACTGGCACGCTACGAACCTCAAGATTTAGGACCTGCACTGGAGTTAGCAAATCTCCCGGGCCTTCGCCGTGTCTCTAGGCCGCCGAACCATATCATCGGCTCGTTCCCAGACGCTGCCGGTGATTTTGGCGTCAACAACTAGTCATAGCCCCCTTGCGTCGGAGTCGGTCTCAAATGGCTCTTTCCAGACACGCATTTTGGGTGACTTGAGTTTCGTCTTTCATGGAGCAAAGCTCCACGTGAATGCGGAATTTATGTTACTCGAGTACTTTTGCAACCATTAAGAGTAAAAACAGAAATGCACGTATGTATCCCTATTACGTGTAACGGTTGCAGCATGGCGAGGCTGAGTGAGGAATTGATGCTCTCATCGCGCCCTAGATCTTATCCACTAGCACTTAAACCATATCTGAGTCATGTAGCGATCGAAAGAACAAGAATTAAGCATACCAGAGGGTGTGGTAGGATTACCAAAATGAAACTTTTCGCAGAATAAAAAGGTTACTCTGTAACCAATTGAAGTTATTTTTACTTTAATCAGATCTCTAACCTTTCCTGGAGACACCGGTCCGCTCTACCATTGTTCCTTAGCCGCCGGTCTGACGTGTCCTTGCTACTGGGTTTGACGCGCCGATATCTGCCCGGTCCTGACCGTCCTACAAACAGATGTTCAAAGATCTCGATTGAAACTCCCGAACGACATGGCAATGCTTGAAGAATTATTCTCTTATTTGCTCAAGATGTGTTACAAAGTACATACAAAGCACGTCCTTTCTCTCTCAAGGCCTACCCTAGCTTTTCTTTCTCTCTTCCGCAAACGTTATGCCTATAGGCCTCAACGCCTCATTATCTAATTTATACTAAAATTCATACACAGTAGGGGTAGAAACCTTGTCCCATAGAACTCAACCTTCCATTAGCCAAATGCTAATTATTATTACCGAAATTTAAATTCTGCCTTTCCATAGCGCAACTGCGGACTC